>JAFLJL010000555.1:60000-61063 GCA_018398815.1 Conus ventricosus | reverse complement strand
CTCTGTCTCTATGATTGTTCCATGTTGTCCCCGTCTGTCTTTCTTTGTGCTTGTTTCAGGTTGTCCCTCTGTCTGTCTCTATGATTGTTCCATGTTGTCCCCGTTTGTCTTTCTTTGTGCTTGTTTCAACTTGTCCCTCCCTCTGTCTGTCTCTATGATTGTTCCATGTTGTCCCCGTCTGTCTTTCTTTGTGCTTGTTTCAGGTTGTCCCTCTGTCTCTATGATTGTTCCATGTTGTCCCCGTCTGTCTCTCTTTGTGCTTGTTTCAGGTTGTCCCTCGTCTGTCTCTATGATTGTTCCATGTTGTCCCCGTTTGTCTTTCTTTGTGCTTGTTTCAACTTGTCCCTCCCTCTGTCTGTCTCTATGATTGTTCCATGTTGTCCCGTCTGTCTTTCTTTGTGCTTGTTTCAGGTTGTCCCTCTGTCTCTATGATTGTTCCATGTTGTCCCCGTCTGTCTTTCTTTGTGCTTGTTTCAGGTTGTCCCTCTGTCTGTCTCTATGATTGTTCGATGTTGTCCCCGTCTGTCTTTCTTTGTGCTTGTTTCAGGTTGTCCCTCTGTCTCTATGATTGTTCGATGTTGTCCCCGTCTGTCTTTCTTTGTGCTTGTTTCAGGTTGTCCCTCTGTCTGTCTGTGTGATTGTTCCATGTTGTCCCCGTCTGTCTCTCTTTGTGCATGTTTCAACTTGTCCCTCCATCTGTCTGAGTGGTTGTTTCATGTTGTCCCCGTCTGTCTTTCTTTGTGCTTGTTTCAGGTTGTCCCTCTGTCTCTATGATTGTTCGATGTTGCCCCCGTCTGTCTTTCTTTGTGCTTGTTTCAGGTTGTCCCTCTGTCTCTATGATTGTTTTAAGTTGTCCCCGTCTGTCTTTCTTTGTGCTTGTTTCAGGTTGTTCCTCTGTCTCTATGATTGTTCCATGTTGTCCCCGTCTGTCTTTCTTTGTGCTTGTTTTCAAGTTGTCCCTCCCTCTGTCTGTCTCTATGATTGTTCCATGTTGTCCCCGTCTGTCTCTCTTTGTGCATGTTTCAGGTTGTCCCTCTGTCTCTATGATTGTTCCATGTTGTGC
>JAFLJL010000555.1:45000-52500 GCA_018398815.1 Conus ventricosus | reverse complement strand
GGGTAATTCTTTTGCTGCTTTTGTGGTCATTTGCTGAAATTTTAGGAGATCTTGGCGTTAAGATTCTTGTGTAAAGTTTCTCACTGTAATCGAATGTTTTTACACCAACACTTTGCCGTTTGTCTTGGTAATTCTTGCTGCTTTTTGGTCATTTTGCTGAAACTTTAGGATATCTTGGCGTTAAGAATTAATGGTGTAAAGTTTCTAATGTAATCGAATGTTTTTACACCAACACTTTGCCGTTTGTCTTGGTAATTCTTGCTGCTTTATTGGTCATTTGCTGAAATGTTTTTAGGATATCTTGGCGTTAAGAATTAATGTGTAAATTTTCTAAATGTAATCGAATGTTTTTACACCAACACTTTGCTGTTTGTGTCGGTAATTCTGTTGGTTTTTTTCCCTCTTGCATCTGTTTTTTTTTTCTTTCTCCAGCGCTCTTATATGTTGTGATAATGTCGGTGAAACATTGGCATATTTGTTACGTTTTTTTATCACACACACACACACACACACACACACACACCAACAAAACCCATCCTATTTTTGATGGTCATGAACTTGAAAACACAGCTCTAAATATCACGAAGCAAAATAATACTTCTTTATTGTTATTAGCAGATGGATTGTGTGGTGAGGCTGGTTCTAAATGAAGACTCAGGAATAATGTGCTGATCCACATCCAGCATAAGCCATAACATAAGTGTGATTTTATACTGAACATTTCGTTGGGCCTCAGGCACACACACACACAACACACACACACACACACGCTGTCATCACACACGCACTGACACGCCCCCCCCCCCCCCCTTTCTTCATTCTTCTCCACCCCCACCCCCACATAATAAACAGACCTTTTCTTGAGTAACCAGGAAAAGTGTGCAACAACTGTTTCATTCGACTTCTCAAATTCTAAATCCTTCAAACAAATCAACACAAACGTACAGTGATTCAACACACGATCAGCTTGAAGCCAAGTCGGTCACTCACTGGACGACACACTGTGCTAACTGCAGATCATTCGTGGACAACAAAATACTCACCAGTCTGTGTTTGCCAACACGATTATGTGTTGGTGCCTCAATTTCTACTCGTTCGTCGTCCGCTCTTCTGTTCGGTGCTGGCGGTTCAAACTGGTAAGTTTGACTCGTACGTACCGATTTGTGTCGTGTCTCGCCATGTTCTTCTTCTTCCCCAATTCAACGTCACAGGTTTTCCGGTAAACTTCGGCATGTTGTCGGCAATTTCCGTCAACGCAGATAAAAGTGAATGTTCAACGAGGAATTGCGCTCTGTCGGTGGGCCGGATTGGCAAGCGTGTCTGTCAATAGTGATTTACCCGACATTAGTACAGTAATCCTAAAAATCACTATATAGGGGGTGAGTTACACTTTAAGGAAAGAAGCGTTTTCATGTTCCCCATGTTGGGGTTTTCTTGAAAATGAATTTTTTGGCTTGTCTTTGTCTTTCAGATCTGTTCTTCTTGAAAATGAATTCTTTGTTCTCTTTGTCTTTCGGATCTGTTCTTCTTGAAAATGAATTCTTTGTTCTGTCTTTGTCTTTCAGATCTGTTCTTCTCGAAAATGAATTCTTTGTTCTGTCTTTGTCTTTCGGATCTGTTCTTCTTGAAAATGAATCCTTTGTTCTCGTCTTTGTCTTTCAGATCTGTTCTTCTCGAAAATGAATTCTTTGTTCTGTCTTTGTCTTTCAGATCTGTTCTTCTTGAAAATGAATTCTTTGTTCTGTCTTTGTCTTTCAGATCTGTTCTTGAAAATGAATTCTTTGTTCTGTCTTTGTCTTTCAGATCTGTTCTTCTTGAAAATGAATTCTCTGCCTTGTCTTTGTCTTTCAGATCTGTTCTTCTTGAAAATGAATTCTTTGCCTTGTCTTTGTCTTTCAGATCTGTTCTTCTTGAAAATGAATTCTTGGTTCCGTCTTTGTCTTTCAGATCTGTTCTTCTTGAAAATGAATTCTTTGTTCTGTCTTTGTCTTTCAGATCTGTTCTTCTTGAAAATGAATTCTTGTTCTGTCTTTATCTGTCAGATCTGTTCTTGAAATGAATTCTTTGTTCTGTCTTTATCTGTCAGATCTGTTCTTGAAAATGAATTCTTTGTTCTGTCTTTATCTGTCAGATCTGTTCTTGAAAATGAATTTCTTTGTTCTGTCTTTATCTGTCAGATCTGTTCTGAAAATGAATTCTTCGTTCTGTCTTTGTCTTTTAGATCTGTTCTTCTTGAACATGAATTCTCTGTTCTGTCTTTGTCTTTCAGATCTGTTCTTCTTGAACATGAATTCTTGTTCTGTCTTTGTCTTTCAGATCATGTTCTTCTTGAAAATAAATTCTTTGTTCTGTCTTTGTTTTTCAGATCTGTTTTTCTTGAAAAAAACCTTTTGTTCTTCTTTTATTTCAGATCTGTTTTTCTTGAAAATGAACCCTTTTGGGTTCCCTCTTTGTCTTTCAACCTTTTTCTTCTTGAAAGGAACCCTTTTGGGTTCTTTCTTTGTCTTTAAAACTGTTCTCTTGAAAAAAACTTCTTTTTTCTGTTTTTGGCCCTTCCCAAAATCGTTTTTCAAAAAAATTTTAAATCCTTGTTCTGTTTTTGTTTTTCAAATCGGGTTCTTCTTAAAAAAGAATCCTTTGTTTTGCCCCTTGTTTTTCAATCTTTTCCCTTTTTTAAAAAATAAACCCCTTTTTTCGTCTTTGCCCTTTCAATCTGTTTTTTCTTGAAAATAAATTCTTTTTTTCCCTCTTTTTGGGTTTTAAAACCCCCTGTTCTTTTTTGAAAATTAAAATTCTTTTTTCCCTTCTTTGTCTTTCAGATCTTTTTATTTTTAAAAATGAATTTTTTGTTCTGCCCTTTTTTTTCAGACCTGTTTTTAAAAATAAATTTTTGTTCTGCTTTGCCCTTCAGATCTGTTCTTTTTAAAAATAAATTTCTTGGTTCGTCTTTGTCTTTCAATCTTTTTCCTTAAAAAGGGAACTTTTTGTTTGTCTTTGTTTTTCAGATCTTTTTCTTTTTGAAAATAAATTTTCTTTTTTTCTGTTTTTGTCTTTCAATCTTTTCTTAAAATGACTTTTTGTTCGTCTTTGTCTTTCAAAACTTTCTTCTTAAAATGAACTCTTTTTCTTAATTGTTTTTCAATCGTTCTTCTGCGGCCCCAAAATTGATTCCCTCACCTCCCCCCCCCCCCCCCAACCCTCCCCCCCCCCCTTTCACCTCCCCCCCCCCCGTTCCTCTTATCACCTTTTTTGCGGGTGCCCCTACTTGCAAAAAACCCCTTTCCCCCGGCCCTTTCCCCCCCCCCCCCCCCCCCCCCACCCCCCTCCCCCTTTTTCACACCCCCCATAAAATCGAACACAATTTTTTTCTCGCCCCCCCCCCCCCCCCCCCCCCCTTGTCTCTTTCTTTTTCTCCCTCCCTGGCTGTCTCTCGGCCCCCTCTCTTTTTGTCTGTCCCCTTGCCCTCTCTCTCTGAATGTCCCCTCTCCTCCTGTTTCTTTTCCCCTCTCTCTCTCTCTCTCCCCCTCTTCCATCTGTCCCCTGTCTCTGTCTTGTTTTTTATTTTCTTTTCCCTTTCTTTTCAGTCTCTCTCCTTTTTTTTTTTCCCTCCCCCCCCTTCCCCCTCCCCTTTTATTTCCCTCCCTCCCCTCCCCCCCACCCCTCCCCCCCTGTCCCTCTCTTTAAAAAAACCCCCCCCCCCCCTCCCCCCCCCCCCCTCTCCCCGCCCCCCCCCCCCCCCCCCCCCCCCCCCCTCCCCCCCCCCCCCCCCCCCCCCCCCCCAAAAAAAATTCGTTTTGGGCCCTTTTTTCGGGGTGGACCGCCCCAAAACCTTTGTCCCGGGCAGCGGGCCTTAGGGGGACCCAAACCTGTAAATCTTTGATCTTCTTCTTCCCTTTTTTTTTTGTGCCCTCTTTTCCCCATTTTTGTCGTGGGGGGCCCGGCGGATCGGGAAAAGGGCTTTCCCCACAAACGTCCGCACGCGCCTGTACTTTCGGGTCTGCCCTGTCTGTCAATTGGCTGTCTGTTTTTCGTGTCTTTGAGTCCGTGTGGGGTTGTGTGTTTTTCTTTTCTGTTCTCCCTTCCTCCCTCTCCCCTCGCCCCCCCCCCCCCCCCCTTTCTGTGTTGGTTTTTTTTGTTGTGTGCGTGTTGGGGCCCCGGTGTGGGGGTTAAGGCTTACAAACACAAAACCCCCACACACACACCACCCCCACACACCCCCACACCCCCAAACACAAAAACCAAAAACCCCCACAAAAACACACAAAAAAAAACAAAAAAAAAATTATACATTCAAATTTTCGGTAACCCCAAAAAAAATTTTTTCCTGGAAAAAACAAAAAAAGGCAAAAATTTTAAACCAAGAAAAAAGGGTGAAAATCTTTAAAAATTTTTGGTTTTTATATTATAAATTTTAAACCTTTTTTTTAATCATCACATTGCCCTAAAAAAACAAAAAAAGAAAGGGAAAAATTTTAAAAAAAATTTTTCTGAAAAAACGTAACAAAAAAAAAAAACAAAATGGGGAAAAAAGAAAAAAACAATTTTAAACCCTTGGGCTCCTTAGGCAACGGGTTTTTTCCCCTTCTTTTTTTTCGGTTTCCCCCGGTTTTTTTCCCCCCTTTTAATTCCCAAAAAAAAAGGAAAAGGTTCCTTTTTTAAAACCCCGCCGCCACAAAATTTTTAAAAATTTTCCTTTTTTTGGGAAAATTTTTTAAAAAGGGTAACCAAAAAAAAAAATTTTTTTAAATTTAAACCCTCCCCAAAAAAGGTTTTTTAAAAACCCCCTTTTTTTTAAAGGTTTCCCCCAATCCTTAATTTAAACCCTTATAGGGGGAAAAAAAAAAAAAAAAAATAAAAAAAAAAAAAAAAAAAAAAAAAAAAAAAAAAAGCCCTTCCTTGAAAAAATTTCCCCGTAAAAAATCAAAAAAATTTAAAAAGAAAAAAAAATTTTCCCCCCCCCTAAAAAACCGGGAAACCCAAAAAAACTTTAATCTTATAAAAAAAAAATTAAACAAAAATTTTTAAAACCCCCCTTTTTAAAATTTTTTTTATTCAAAAAAAAACCCCCCTTTTTGTGAAATCAGCCCAATAAAAATTTAAAAAAAAACCCCTTAAAAAATACTAAAAAAATTTTTCAAATTTTCACCCCCTTGGGAAAAAATTTAAAAAATTTTACATGAATTTTCATGATCTCAATTTAAAAAAAACCAAAATTTTATTAAAAATGAAAAAAAAACCCACAAAAAATTTTTGGTAAAAACAATCTTTCCCATAAAAATAGTCAAAGCCTTTTTTCCCATTTTATGTCTTTGGTTTTAAATTTTAAAATTAAAACCCCCCTAAAATTTTTTTGGCCAAAATCTTGTTTGTCCGAAGAAATCGGTTCGGGTCCCCCTCCATTCCAAAAATTTCAAAAACCGATTTTATATTACTTAAAAATTTAAAACCATGTCATTCAAAAATTTATCCCCTTAAAAGGGGAAATCACGTTAGGGTTTTTTAAAAATTGGGGAAACCAACCAAAAGTAAAATTGAAATAAAGATAAAAAGGGTTTAAATCACGCAGGAAAAAAGAGCAGCTAAAATAGGGGAAAGAAACAACTTCACTTAATATCCCTTTTAAGACTTTAAATTTTTTAAACCCTTTAAAATTGAAAAAACAACCGAGAAAAGCTTCCAACATCCTTAAAAAACCCGGGAACTCAGTACTTTAAATAATTTAATTTCCCTACAGTTCGGAACACAGAAAACACAAAAAAAACCTTGTCTAACTATATACCTAAAAGATGTCATAAGCTTTTTTCCACAGATTACGTTTAAATTCACAAAAAAAAAAACAGTAAAATGTTAGATGTATTGGGGAAAAACCACAAATTTTTTCATTTTAAAAAAAAAAAAAAATTCTTTTCCCCAAAAAAACAAAAAACTTGATTATCATGGCTGGGGGGGTAATACTTCCGATAGCCGACGAAACACTCTCTAAAAATTTTTAATGAATTTTTTTTTTTTTTTAAAATTTTTTTCCCCTTGGTTTTTTTTTTTTTTTTTTTTTTTTTTTAAATTTTTTAAAAAAAACCCTTTTTTTTTTTTTTTCCCCCCCCCCCAAAACCCCCTTTTCCCCCCAAAACCCCCAAAAAAAAAAAAACCTTTTAAAAAAAAAAAGGAAAAAAAACAAAACCCCCCACACACAAACCCCCCAAAAACACCCAAAAAAAAAAACAAAAAAAAAGAGAGAAGAGAAGAAGAGAGAAGAGAGAGAAAAAAAATTTGGGGTTGGGGAAAAAAGGGGGGTTTTTTAAATTTAAAATTTTTAAAAATTTTTGGGAAAATTTTGGGTTTTTAAAAAAAATTTTAAAACCCCCATTTCAAATTTTTTAAACCCCCCCGGGGGGGGGGGTTTTTCCCGGCGGGGCGGTTTGGGGGCGGGGGGGGGGGTGGTTTTTGGCCCCCCTTTGGGGGTTTTTTTTTTTTTGTTTGGGGTTTTTTTTTAAAAGGGTTGGGTTTTGGGGTTTTGTTTGGGGGGTTTTGTGGGGTGTGGGGGGGGGGGGGGGGGGGGGGGGGGGGGGGGGGGGAGGGGGGGGGAAAAAAAAAAAAAAAAAAAGGGGGGGGGGGGGAAAAAAAAGAGAGAGAGAGAGGGAAAAAGAAGGGGAAAAAAAAAAAAAAAAAGCCCCCCCGGGGAAGGGGGTTTCCCCCCCGGGGGGGTGGGGTTGGCCGGGGTTTTTTAAAAAAAAAAAACAATAAAAGGCCCCCCAACCTTTAAAGGGGCCCTTTGTTTAGGGGCCCCCCAAAAGGGCCCCCCCTTTGGGGGGCCCCCCCAAAAAAAACCCCCCCCAAGGCCCCCTTTTTCCCCCCCAAAAAACCCCCCTTTTCCCCCCCAAAAATTTTCCCCCCCGAACCCCCTTTCCCCCTTTTTTTTTTTTTTTTTTTGGGAATTCCTTTTTTTTTCCTTTTTTTTTTCCCCTTTTTTTTTTTTTTTTTTCCCCCCCCCCCTTTCCCCTCCCCCCCTTTTTCCCCTTTTTTTTCCCCCCCCTTTTTCCCCCCCCCCCTTTTTTTTTTCCTTTTTCCTTTTTTCCTTCCCCCTTTTTCCCCCCCCCCCCTTTTTTTTTTTCCCTTTTTTTTCCCTTTTTTTTTCTTCCCTTTTTTTTCTTTCCCCCCTTTTTTTTTTTTTTCTTCCCCCCCCCCCCCCCCCCCCCCCCTTTTTTTTTTTTTTTTCTTTCCCTTTTTCTTCTTCCTTTTTTCTTCCTTTTCTTCCTTTTTTTTTTCCTTTTTTTCCTTTTCTTTTTTCCCCTTCCCCCCTTTTTCTTTCTTCTTTTTTTTCTTTTCCCCCCCCCCTTTTCCCCCCTTTTTTTTTTTTTCCCCTTTTTTTTTTTTTTTTTTTTTTTTTTTTTCCCCCCCCCTTTTCCCCTTTTTTTTTTCCCTCCCCCCTCCTCCTCCCCCTCCCTTTTTTTTTTTTTTTTTTTCTTTTTTTTTTTTTCTTTATTTTTCCTTTTCCCCCCCCCT
>JAFLJL010000555.1:12500-37500 GCA_018398815.1 Conus ventricosus | reverse complement strand
ACAATATTGCCATGTTTATGTCAGAAAATGGTTTAAAGCTTATCACCCCAAAAATCTCACATGATGCTATTTGATGCAAGTGGATCTTTCACAATGCCCCAGAATTCAAAGTTAATAACATCACACTTAAATACGCTTCAAATATTAAATTCCTTGGTGTTTATATAACGTCTAAGCTCTCTTGGAACCTGCATTTAGAACATGCTGTAAATCAAGCAAGAAAGTCATTGAACCTTCTAAAAGTCATAAGCAAACAAAGCTGGGGTCAAGACACAAAGACATTAATTCATTTGTCCTCTGCTCTAGTTAGGTCTAAATTGTCGTATGCACAAGAGGTATTCTTTAGTGCTCCAAAATATCTATTGAAAAAACTGCAGAGTATAGATTGTAAAGCATACAGAATAGCCCTTGGCGTTCCTTTTCATGGTTCCATCATAGGATCTTACCATGAAGCAGGTGTATTGCCTCTTGATGATCAGCGAAAACTAGCCTGTGCGAAATACATTTTAAGATGCTCTACCATTCAAAATTCAAACCAAATGGAACTTGAAATTAGGTCCGATATTCATTTTCCTAAGCGTGCAAAACGTATCCGATCTAATAAAACTATTCTTACATTTTCTTCTAAACTATTGACAAAATTAAATACTAATCAAAAGAAATTAGCTGTGCGTTTTCCAATAAGTCCCATCCCAAACTGGGAGCTTTTTAAGGCTAAGTTTGATTATAACTATACACAGTTGTCCAAATTTGATAACATCAATGTACTTGCATATGAAGCTAGATCCCACATGAATGATTTTTATCCCAATCATCTAAAAATTTTCACTGATGGTTCTTTATTAGACAATCAGGCAGGCTGTGGTTTTGTCATCCCCACTTTAAAAATTGAGAAATCTTTTTATCTTGGAAAGGACTTCTCCATTTTCACAGCTGAATTAATAGCAATTTTAATGGCTGTTCAATATGTCATTGATACACCATGCAATTTTTATGGTGCACTGTTTTGTGTAGACTCTAAATCAGTTCTCCAAGCTTTAGAATCAACAAATCCGAAAATCCGGGCTGAATAATCACAGAAATTAAAGTACTTATTCATGTTCTCATATCAAGGGGTATCGCAGTTGATTTTTGTTGGATCCCATCTCATTGTTCAATATCTGGAAATGAATGGGCAGATCGTACTGCTCGAGCAGGTGCAAACAAATCTTTTAAATCCAAGGATATTCCCATTCTTTTGAGTTTACAAGAAGGTTACTCTCTATTACAAAAAGCTTCTTTTGAAAATTTTGAAAAGGTATATAAAGACTACATGCTTCCCAAAGTACACAAGCCTAATTCTTCAATAAAGTGTTGTTTAAACGCTCGATCACAATTTTTTTTAAAAAGAACTCATTAATAAAATTATACATTTTATCACAAAAATGTCGATAAACACCCAAAACACCGCAAAAAAAATTGTTTCACTGTTTTACAGACTTAGGTTAAACGCTTTCAAAACCAAGTTCACAAAAAACATCCAGTGTGTATGCGGGGCTGTTGATAGTTGTACAACAACACATATTTGTACTTTGTCCTTATTTTGAATCAGCTCTATCAAAATTCAGAAAAGATGAATCTAAATGCATTTTCCAAGAACCTGTATTTCTTTGAACTTTGTTCAGAACTTAATGATAAGTCCAGTCGGCTCGTTTTTATGATTTCTGCGTATTTTAGACTTTTTGTTTTGACTATTGCAGTTTGATTGTTAATGTTGCTTTTTTCTAAGGATTGTTGTTATATAGTATTTCCCCTAATATTTAACACACATACAGGCGCACACACACACACGCACACACACACACACACACACACACACACACACACACACACACACACACACACACACACAAAACACACACACGCACGCACGCACACATGCAAGCACGCATGCATACTACACACACACTGCACATATACAAGTAAACGCTTACTTCCTGTCTAATATCACTTTAAAGTGAAAAGACGTTAAATCGAAGAACAACAACAACACACACACACACACACACACAACCTCCTCTCGCTTCAATATCCCCATCCCTTAGTTTTAACATAAGTCTAGAGGGTAATTAAGGTAGAGGTGTAAGAGAGAAGGAATGGAGATGACCGAGGGTGTGAGTGAGCAAGAGAGGGCGAGGGGGAGGGAGGGAAGGGTGGACGAGAGGGAGGATTGCACGACGAGCAATGATATATGTAAATACTCCGGTGACGTTTCTTGCTTTTGGCACCATACTATGGCACTGATCTCTCTCTCTCTCTCTCTTTTATTTTATGTATTTTTTTTTTTTTAAGATTTAGAGTTTCTTCTGCTTTCTGTCTGAGAGGAAACACAGTTGACGGGAATCTTAGCTCTTGTTACATGTGACGAACATCATTAGTACACCCATTAATCTCACCCTAGGCCCTATCTCTTTCTCACTTGCTCTCTCTCTCTGTTTTCTCTCTGTATCTGTCTCTCTGTGCCCCCCTTCATCTCTCTCTCTCTGTCGCTCTCTGGGTTTCTGTCTCTGTCTCTCTGTCTCTCTACCCCCCCATCTCTCTCTCTCTCTCTCTCTCTCTCCTCTCTCTCTCTCTCTCTCTCTCTCTCTCTCTCTCTCTCTCTCTCCGTTCTTGGGTGTATTGACATTGCTTGGCCGAATGACGTACCTTTTTTTTTCTTTTACTCCTGTTTCTTTTCTCTCTCTCTCTCTCTCTCTCTCTCTCTCCTCTCTCTCTCTCTCTCTCTCTCTCTTCTGTGTCTCTGTCTGTGTCTCTGTCTGTCTGTCTGTCTCTGTCTGTCTGTCTCTCTCTCTCTACCTCTTTGTCTCTCTGTGTTCCTGATGCGTTGGCTTTGCTTGGCCGAACGACGCTCCATTTATTTGCCTTCTGTTTCTCTGTTGTCTGATCTTGTCACTGTTCTGGAGGGAGCTCATTTCGAGCTGTTACGTATGGGGAAGGAGGCTTCCAACGGCGTTTTGCCAACGATGGAACTGTTCAATGACTCGTCTGACGCTTCACTGGGCAGGCGTACGACCTCATTTGACGTTTCACAGAGCTAGCCGGCTCGGGCAAATGAACTTTTTTCAACACTACAGACACAGCGGCTTTATCCAAACCTCGTGTCTCGGCCCCCGTGTTGAGCAGTCAGCAGTAATGAGTCATTAGTCAGAATATGTTGTTTTTATTTAAGGAAGCGCATTCAGTCATTTTTGCTCTGCATGCAATGGTCTGACAGACAGCTGTGAAACGAAGACTGGTGGAGAAAAAAATGCATGAAAATATTTTAAACGATGCACAAAAGCCATCACTTCTCCGTGACCAAAACAACAACAACTACAACAAGAACAACAACAACAAAACAAAGCAAACAAACAAAGAAACAAGAAGAGAAAAAAATCTTCCTGTCGTTGCAGGGTACCCACCCACCTTTAAAAAAAATCGAAAAGATAACTCGTCTTCATGCTGACTCAGTTAAAGTCTGGAAGCTGCATTGTTGAAGTTATTCACTTGGGTTTGAAGATCAACGGGAGTTTCTTACAATAAAGCGGTCATTTATATCAGGATTGAGCGCTGTAACCATGTCTGCTATTCTCAAGTATTGCTAAAGTGAAGTCGTTAATGAAAAACAGAGCAAGGTTAGAGGAATCACCTTGTTTAACACCACAGGTATTTTAAATATAGTCTGTAAATGTATTGCTGGGCCTTACACAGGCTTTAACGTTATTGTACATACTTCTGAACATCGATACAACTGATCCCCTTAATGGCAGTGTTTTGAAAATTTGTTCAAAGTGAATCTCTAGAAACCGAATCAAAAGCTATCTAAATGTCTGTGAATGCTACGTATAATTTGCGATATAACGAAAACTGACTTTGAATTATTGCCAAAAGTGTGCACATTTGATTGGTTAGTGTAATAGCCATTTTATATTGTTTTTTTCCACCCATTTTTTTCAACTGCGTTTTGTGATCAATTTATGCATCAGCTTAACCTACAGAGAGATGCCCCTAATTTTTTAAACATTATTTTTCTTTCTACAGGGGAATCAAAATTTTCTTAAACTTTTGGGGGAAATAAACCTCCTTGAAAAGATTAGAAAGAAGAGAAGAGAGAAGAGAAAAGAAGAGACAACAGACAGAAGAAGACAGACGACAGACAACAGGACAAAACAAAATAGAGACAAGCACAAAAGGGGGAAATACAATACAATATTTTTTTTTGAGGCAAAATGGGAAAAGCTAAAACTTGTACACCATGGTCTTAAGAGAAAGAGAAAAGAAGAGAGAGAGGAGGAGAAAAGAGAGAGAGAGAGGAGAGAAAAGAGAGAGAGAGGGAGGAAAAAGAAGAGAGAAAGGGAAGAGGGGGGGAAAACGCTTTTTCCCAATTCTAATCACTTGCCCCCCCCAAATTTTTTTGGGCAAATGGCCTAAAAGCCCCTTTTCCTGCAAAGAGAGGAGAGAAAGAAAATCCCGGAAAAACCCGACAAGCCCTTAATCAATTTTTGCCCTCAGAACAGACAGACAACAGAAAAGAAGAGACAAGAGAGAACAACAGACAACAAGGGGCGGGACAAAAACACACACACACACAAAACACAAATCATGGAGCGTGCACACACAACACACCAACACACACACACACACACACACACACACACACACACCCCTTTCTCTTTCTCTCTTCCCAATTAAATACATAAAACCGCACACTTTCTTCTACTAATTTTCCCTAAAAAACTTTGACACAGAAAAAGGGCAACACGGCAAAAAACCTGATCATAATTACGGCCGGGGCATTTGCAACCAACTCCTAGCCGCCTTTAAACAAAAACACTCGGCGGTTGCACAACTTTGCATCAAAAAATGTTTTGGGAAAATTCAAATTTGCCACGCGACACGCCGTATCGGGGCTGCAGCACACACTGGGGTCGCCATTGTTTTTGAGCCCCGAAAAGAAGCTGTGGTTTTGCTGCGCTCTGGTGACCACTTTTTTTTACTTGGTTTTAAAAGGGTAAAACTTTACTGAAAACAGTTTGTTATTCGGGGCCAAAAGTTTTATTTTAAAACTGCATGTTAAGATTTGTTGAAAGAATTACAAAGCATTTGAAAAACCCGGGAGAGATTGTTTTTTTAAAACGAAAAAAGTGAACTAACTTTTTGGGAAATAAAAACACTACTTAAAGGTTTTTTGGGTTAAAGAAATAAAACAAGATGACAGTTTTAATCTGTTTGATATTGATAATTTTTTTCCTTATCAAAAAGGTGCTGCATGTTGAAATGGCCGAAGCAAAACAAACCTCACGCGTTATTTTGGGAGCTGTTTTGAACGAAAAAAGCCATTTTTAAAAAAAAACGGGCTTCATTTTTTAAAAGCGGAGGAAACACGCTGATTCGTACAAAAAATATATTTGAAACTTTTTTTGCGTTCCCCAAAAGTAAAAATTTTCTTATTTTTGTATCAGACTTGTTTATTGTTAACTACAGATTCAGTTTCATGGGGCAGGCGAACTGGTATTAAGTGTGATACTTTTCACTTTTCTAGTGTCCCTATGCAACGGATAAATTTTCAAATTTCTGGCAAACAAACAGAAGGGCTAGGCAGCCCTTAGACATCTACTATTGGAAGGAGTATGGGGGGCCGGCACAATCTTCATAAAATGCCCCAAAAAACAATGACGGATTCCTACATGGCATTAGACCGCCATAAAGGGGCTACAGCGAATTGCTGTAACTCGCTAAAGAAATTTGCAAGCCTGTTTGAGAAAAGGGGAGCACACAAACTACCAAGTGACATTTTAATCATTTGACCGCAAAGCGGGGCCCCTTTCCGCCAATAAATCCAGGGGAAAATCAAAGCCGCAAAACTAGGCCAAGGATCAATTACATTTCCCTACAAAGCGGCACCCACAAAGCTCACGGCAAACTGGGCCAAGTGATCAAAATGACATTTGGCCTATTATTGAGGTTGCGAGAAAGAAAAAAAAACCTGTTTATCACAAAAAAAGGTCCTAGTTTTTCACTTTTGTTTTTTTGGGGGTTTTTGGTTTTTTTGGGCCTCCCCCACCACCCGTCCTCCACCCCCCCCCCGGACTGTCTATTGTGTGTTTTTTTGTGTTTTTTTTTTGTTGTTTGTTTTGCCCTACCCCACCATGCACACCCTCCTACCCCACTCCACCCCACCCCCCCACCCCCCCACCCCGCAGCACACACTCAAGTTCCTTCAAATTTTTTTAACCTAAGTTACCCCAAGTTACTTTAATCTTACTCAAGTTTCTTTATTCACCCTCAAGTTACCCAAGTTCTTATTTAATTTTACTTCTAATTTTTTAATTAAATTCCCCAATTCTTAAGAAAGTTTCTTAAAATTTCTTGAAAATTCTTGAAAATTCTTGATTAAGTCCCTTTAATAACACCGCTTTTTTTTAAGTAATCTTAAATTTATCAAAAAAATACAACTATTTTTTATCTTAAAAGAAGATGCCTAATAAGTAACACCACCCTCAAAAAACCCTCATTGCTAAATTTCTTGCTCAGCTTCCTCAAATTTTAAAGGGAATTCTTAATCCTAAGCAACCGCATTGATTACAATTCGGTCTAGGGAAAATGCTTTTAAGACCCCAAAGCTTTTTTATTGACTTTATCTTTTTATAATACCCAGACATTTTTATAAAAAAAATTTTAAAATTTAAATTGCATTTAAATGGACAAAATAAACTTTGTTTTTTGACGGTTTTGGGGCGTTTCTTCTGTATTTAGGGGGTTTTCAGATTTTTTGTTTGCTTTGTTTCGGCGCCATTGTTTAAATTTTTTAAAAACAGTAAATAACTGCCCCCAACGCAGCAAGGCCCCAAAAAATGGCAACATTTTTAATTTCTACCCAAAAAGATTTGGGGGCCCTTGAATCACAGGGATTTTTTTTATAGGGGGGCTTTGAACAACTTTTTCCCTTGGCGCTGGGGGTGTTATTTTTCATATGATTAATTTGCAACATTAATTTTTTGTCTTTCCACTCGTAATTTTTTTTTCCTGCTTTAACCCCCCCCGGTAGGATGCTTTTCCCCGGGGCCCCCCCTGATTCAGTTTTTTCTGCTTTTTTTTCGGTTTGGTTACTTCCCCACCTAAATAAAATGTTTCCTGATTCTGGTTCTGATATTCCAGCCGTTCTTTTTTAAAGGGGAAACAAATCATAATTAAAAGTTTTTAATCCCATGTTTAAAGGGGATAACAATTTTCCCAAAATCGTAGTAAAGATCACCCCTAAGACCAATGATTTTGTTAAAACGGATTTTGCTTAAATCATACGTAAGATCTTTTTCAGAATCGGGAGCAAACACGACTAGTTAGGTACAAACAAAACCGTTTCCCACACTTTTCCCCATTCTAGCCCCACGCGCTTCATACCTTTATGATACTTTAAAAATGTTTGCGGCGACATCTGTTTAATCTGTTAAATGCTGAATTCAGCCGGGGAACTGTTTTTTTTTTTTCCACAGCCTAAAAAATACAGCCCCTCCTTTTTGGCAAAATAGCTGGTCATCAATTTGGGTCATCATAATTCGGGAAAATTTTTGGCCCTTGACGTAGGAATCTCACTGTTCAGTTTTTAAAAAATATAATTTTTTTTATTTTTTAAAAAGGAAACCGAAAAAACTTTTACCAACCCTTTTATACCATTCGCTGTTTTTGGGGGACTAAGTGTGGGATACCAATCTTGAAAAAGCCTGTTAAAAAATTAAAACCCACAGATCTGCAACTAACTTTGAGGATTCAGCAAAGCGATTGCATCATTGCACTTGGGTTCCCGAAAGATTTCACAAAAAGGGAAAAAATTCCAGAAAATTTAAAAATATTAAGAAAAAAAAAAACTTTTTAAAAAAAAGGGTTTCACTCGAAATAATAAGGGCGGGGCGTGGTGAATGCCTTGTTTTTAGCGAAGTAATTTCGCATTTATAAACGGGAATGAGGGCGAGAAAAAGACATAACAAGCTATGGGCAACTAGCGCTGCACAAGACCCCTATAAAAGGCAAGTTTTGAGCATTAGATTTTATTAAAAATGACACACTAAAAAAACGGGGGCAGCAGCTTAAAATTTTTTAAAAGATTTGATCAAAATAAAAAAAAAATTATCAAAAAACACAAACCAGTCCAACTTTGCCCCCACCAAAATTCAGTGACTTTTATCACCCAAAAAAAACAAAAGATCAAAAAATGCGTTTTTTTCCCTTTTTGGTATGACTGTCGTGTTTTGGGGGCGCTAATTGGTGAATAAAAAAGAACAAAATCTTTTAACGCCCAAAGATTTTTGGAAGGGATCACAGCAATACAAAAGCTAACCAAGGGGCGGTCATGAAAAAAACCAAAAAAATTTATCTAAACAAGAAATTTTGGCAAATTTATTTACCTGCCCCTAGACGAATACAAGACCAAAACTTTGTCAAACAACCCCAAAACAAAAACCCACAAAGGGATTTCTATATTTACCCTCTGAAGATTAGACAAAAAAAATTAAGTACGCCTTACATCATTGACTTTCTTCAAGATACAAGAGCGGAACCTTTACACAAAAGAGTGTTTCTGCTGTTGCTTTTCCAACAACTGTTTTAAATAAAACGGGGCCCCTTTAACTTATCCCGCATGTTTCAATTGAGAGGGAAAAAAATTTAAAGCCAAGTAAATCAATTATTTTAAAACATAGAGTTACCTTTAAAAAGGCATTCCAGGAGTTCTGACACAGCTTTAGTCGAAAACTTTAACAACAGTTGCTGAAAATTTTTTTCCTCCCATACACAGAACTGATGGCAATTCTCGCAACACAGAAGGGGTTTTAGAAATTGCCCTCAGTTTTGCGCGCAATAAATAAGAAAATTTAAAGGACTAAAACCAACAAGCTTTAAAAAAAAAAAACAAAAAATGTTTTTGAAAGAGTTTTTAAACGGAAAACATTACCTTTGGTTTAAAAAAAGTACCTTATTTACCGGGGAAACAAAGGGGGACACTCCACGGGGCAACCGACCCATTTGGAGTTTTGATCCATAAAATAAAAAATTGTAAAGATAATCCGCCCCTGTATTTTACAGAAACGGCACAACAAAAAAACCACCCCCAAAAAAATCTTTTAAAGGGAAAGAACTGCAGATAATCCCCCAACACATTCCGTTAAAAAATTTTAACTTTCATAATGCCCAAAAATGCATAGAAAACTCGGGTTTAAAACAAACACCTTTTTGTTTTTTTTTGTTTATCCTAATGATTTCTTTTTTTACAACGTTGTGTTGACTCTTTAATTAATCGAGTTTCTTTCATAGGGAAAATCTTTTTCCCAAAAACAATGCTTCTTTGTAGTTGTCATGGATATTTTGACGCACAACGCTGCGAAATTTTTCCCTTTTGTTTTTTTAATGATTTCTCCGGCTCGAAATACTGTACATTTTGATTTTAACCCCACATACCCTTATTCCCTTTTCCAATAATTCATCCTTCTCCCAAAAAACCTTCTGTTAGTAATTGAATGAAACGATCTTAGGATAATCGACGTGCATACCTCCTCATGCCCCTTTAGCCACTTGGGTTTTCCATGTCTTTATAGTGTCTTCAGGGGGGAATCAAAAAAAAACTGTCGTACTTTGTAAAGTACCGGGACCGGGATACAGGGCTTAAAGTAGTCAAAAGAAATTCAACATCAAAACTTTGAAAATTTTCAAAACAAAACCCAAAAAAACAGGTTTTTTCCAATTTGACTTCTTTTTTTTCACTTTACCCAAAAAGGTGATCTGAATCTTCTAAAGTCCGAAATTTTTGGTTTAAGTACTTTGCTTCGTTTTTTTGGTACCAATCTGACTTTTTGCGTTTGTGGGGATTCTCCATACTTTCCCAAAAACACTGTTGTTCAAAACTTGAAAAAGTCTTTTTTCGAAGATCTGTGTTTTATTCTGAATCAGTGTTTTTTCATGATGTATGTTTTCATGAACTTTTTTCTTGACAAAACTTTTAAGTTTTAAACACTGTAAATTTCAAACCGTTTAAAAAAATTGAGAATCGAATACAGACATAATTTTTTTCCCCCGAGATTAGGCACAATTTTGGCCTCTTGGGTTCTCTTAAATTTTCGCTGCAATAAAATTCATTATGCAGTCATGGTTTTCATGAGGATTTTCTAAGTCAACTTCGAATAAACCCGCTGCTATCGGCGTTTAAACTGTTCAACCACTTTAAGCCTTTTTAAATTATTCGATCGCCGCCTTTGTACTTTTTAAATTGCAAAAGGGAAGCATTGCGCCTTTCCCCCATCCATACAGTTTGTTTGCATCTAAATACATGAGATAGAAACCTTTACCGTTCATATCGTCCAAGTTTTGTTTTGCTTTACGTAAATGAACGCCCAACTAATTCCCCCACGAACCGCAAAAAAACTAACATGGTAGGTCAACAAAAAATAAAACGACCCAGTAAATTTTAAAAAAAGCGTCCCAACCATCCCGGGCGAAAAATTAATGCCGGGGGATCCGGGCAAATTTTTTCATCGCTTTCGTAATTTCAAAAATATCCCCCAAACAAAAAACACCCACAAATGGTCAGATAGTCCCCCATCTTTTTTAAAATCTAACTCCCCATTTTCTTGACATGCGGTAATCGGGGGCGATGTCCTTTCCTCAAGACAGAAAAGAACGCGCCTTTAGGGGGAAGTTTATCTTCATAAAACCCTTTTCCCAACTTTTCTTTTTTTTCAAAAGGGGTAAACGCCCTTTCTAACGAGAGTTGGGTAAAAATTTTCTTCTGTTATTCAGGCTTTAAGGACATAGCCAGTGCCAATGACCCATCAGGTTTTGCTAAGTCATAAAAGCTGTTATTTAAATGAAACACATGTACTTTTCTGATACGTGCAATCTCTACCCTAAAGGCATCGCCACTGTTTCATAAAGGGGGATCGAAAACCTCGAAAAGTTATGAAAAAATACGGGCACTTCCTTTTTTTTGGGATCAAACTTATTGAAATGCAGTTTTTTATCGCCGCCCCGAACTTTCCGTAATGTGACAGGTCCTTATTTTTGGGATTTCTGCTCTGATAAAGGGGCCAAACCCAAAAATCCAACAATGTGGCGAGTCATACTGTTTTTGGTTTTCGGGCGTCAATAGTTTTCAGATAGTTTAGATATTAAACATCTTCCACTTGCTGCATGCGTTCTAAGAAGATCGCAGCATTCCCCATATTTTTGGGGCTTTGAAAAACGCCTCCGACCTGACAAACGAGAAGCAAATGAAAAAATTTGATGATTACCTAAGACTTTTTTTTCGAATTTTTTGGGGCTGGCCCCTTCTTAAGGGAAACAATGAGGATTAAAAGTCTGCGTAAAAAACATAGGGCAATTTTCTCCTTTCCGTTCTTAAAACTAACTTTATCCGGTGAGGTGAAATTAGTTCCTTTTACAGTCTACAGAACTTTTACAATTTTTCTTAGTTGCTGCGCTTGAACAGAGGCATTCTGTTAAACATTTTTCTACAAATCTTGTTTGTGCCACTTTTAAAGTAGCTGCATTAGTTTACCATTTTTCTTTTAAAAGGTAAATGCGTAGCCCCCTGTAAAACTCATAGTAATCAACATGTTTTTTTGCGGTTTCCCAAATTTTTTGGCTGTTTTAGACACTTAAAACGGCATAATTTTTTTTCCTCATCCCATGTTATACATTAACAGTTTTGGTTTGTTTTTGTTTTTAAAACCCGACATGGAACCCACCTAACAAAAAGGGAAAAACCCCCAAAATTAAAGGGTCATGATGTAAGGCATAGTTAGATACTCCCTGCTTTTTTGGGGATAAATCAGCCTTCGAAACACCCACAAAAAGCTTTTTTGGTCTGAATTTTTTATGTTTAAACCCCTTTTTTCGCCCAACTCTGACGGGGAATGAAGATTTTCCAAAAAAACGGCAACTTACCTTTAACAATTTTAAAAACTTCGCCCTCTCCCAAACCAAGCCTCTCTTTTTGGTTTCTTCAGGGGGCGCTAAAACGGCAAGCATTTCGCTGCCCAAACCTGGAAGTCTTATGAAAAGAAAGTCTTTTTTTTTAGTCAACCCAACTTCAGTTTTTTCTTCATTTTTGTTACATATCGTTTAAAACACAACTTTACTTAAACTGGGGGGTCATTTTTAGTTTACTTGGAACTTGAAAATTGCATGACAACCTTCCCCCTTTTGCGGGTCAATGACTTCTAAATCAATACTTCGTCCTTGAAAAACGCTCCTCTAAACATTCCTTAAAACATTCGCCTTCCCCCAAAAATTTTTAGCCATGGATTTCTTTTCTAACTCAAAATATTTATTTAAATTAAAAAAAAAAAATTCCAACAATACAACTTTTTTTGCGCTTTGGGCTCATAAACAAAGATAAACCCTTGGCGTTTTACTGTACGTTTAGAACAGAGTTTAATGTCTCTTTTTCTTTTTTTAAAACTTTCCCTTTTTTTTCTGCCGGGTCTGGGGGTTGAAAAAAGTTGTCCTCGCCTTTTTTTAAGATCAAACTTTGTCTTTTTTTTAGTCATCAAAATCGCCGTAAAGATTAAATCTTCAAAAAACCCGGGTGTTTGATCAACAGCCTAAAATTGTCAGTTTGAACGACTAATTTTGCTTTTATTAACCAAAAGTTGCTTTTGGGGTTTAGTTTTATTTTTGCTAGCCACTACAGCAATGCAAGACCGAGAGCTAAAGACAAAACTCCAGAGGAAAGCTGCGGGTGCGCCAAGCCCGTTGCTAAGAGACCCAAAACTCGTTTTTGCTGATAGACACTTTATAGTTGTTCTCCAGTAAAAACATATTAACAGCATAAAGGCAGAAAATACCTTCGTTTTTTTGCCCGTATTTTTAAAGGTCTTGCCTAGACTCTGCATTTTTGGGAATTTGGTTAATCGAAGGTTTTTTTGTTAGGGGCTACACTCTCTTTTTTGGGGGCGCTGTTCACATTTTTGGGTAAACCGAACAACACTTTTTTAAAAAAAAAAAAATTTAGTATACTCATCTTTTTAACGTTTCCCAAAAATTTCCCGGGGCCCTAAATTAAAAAAAAAAATTTTCATTAACGTTTTTCGGGTTCTTCTTCTTTTCAATTTGAATGTTTTACTCCCACAGCTTCCCGCCCATGCAACGATTACCCCGTTGACCTTGGGGCAATCCTAAACCCTATTTTGTTTTTAAAAAACCCAAGCCTAAAATTGTAAGAAACTTTAAAAACCAAGGCAACTGGGGATTTCTACACCTCCCGCCCCAAACAGTTTTCTTATTCACAAATGCTGAAAGGTTTTAAGCCCCAAACGTAGATTTGGTTGGACTCCCTCAATCGAATTTTCCTTCGTAAATTTTTTGGTTTAAAAAAATTTTCACTTGCCTTTTAACGGTTCTTCATCTTCACACAGCAAAAAAATACCTTAAGCGATCTTGCTCGACGCAAAAAAATAAAATTCCTATAGGCTGCCCCTTCTGGATATGTTTATTAAATCACTCTGTCGTAATATATCTAATTTTTCCCCTGATATTGTTGCTCAACCTCTCAAGAAGGGGGTTCTAAAAAACGAAAATTTAAAATGCCAAAATGCGTACTTTTTCTCCGGGTCGAACTGATAACAGTTTGAAAATTTTTAAAAGTTTGTTCTAGACAAACTTCTTTAATGCTCCTTGAAATTCGGGGCATGCGCTTTTAAAAACTCAAAAACAAAGGGAAAAAAAGCAATTTTCCCCCAAACTTTTGGCAAACTTTTTGCCGTCTTAGACTTCAGCGCCCATTCAGTTTTTTGGGTTTTTCATTTTCATTCCTTGAAACGCAAGATCAGCCCTTTTATTCCCTTTTGCCAAAAACAGAAAGGTTAAAAAAATGTCCATTTTGTAAAGAAAAAATTTTTTTGCCCCCAAGTTTTAAGAAATTTCTTAACGATTCCCCCCCAGATTCTGCACAACGTCCTTTGGCTTTGTTTTAAACGAGTTCTATTTGAAAGTAAGCCGCCAGGCCGGCACAATCACTTTTACCGCTCCTAGGTCTGGAAATTTACATAAAATTTTATCCGCATCAAAAGTAGATGGAAAATTTTTGGAACATAAAAAAGCTTTAAATTTTTTTCCCCTAAGGCCTTTCATTTTCTATTGGGGGCAAGAATCGAGCCAGTCTTGGACATTTTTTTAAAAAAAAAAATAAAAATTAATTATTTTTAAAAATTGGGAGGGCTTGAAAAGCAGAAGATTATAGTTTTTGATCGTGGAACGACATATAAATGTCCCTTTGACCAGCACGTTCAATGCCCAATGCGCAGAATTAACAGAAATAAGGTTTAAAAATTTTTCAAAGTTTAGGTCAAGAACCCCCCCAAATTTAGCCCCCAAAAGATTTGAATTTTAAAAAACATTTCGTAAAAAACGATCAAGGGGAACTTGTTCGCTTACAACAACCCGACCCACAAATTTTTTAGCCAAAAGAAAAATTAACAAAGACTTATGTGAAAAACCAAATCGCCCCTTGGGCCTGTTTAAACCCAAATTTGTGGAGCAGTTGCTAAACTTTAAAAAACACTGAAAGGAAATCCCAACAGCTAACCAAATCAAAAAATGGGACTTTAAAAAATTAAATCAACGGCAATAAATAATAATGCAAAAAGGCAGAAACCATTTTTTCGAAGAACAGCATTAAAGACCATCACGCCTTACCGCTACCCATGGAGAATTATTTCCCTTATCGACTTTAAGAACCCCAAAGGCGAATAACAAACAATTTTCAAACAGGGAACTAGATACATAAAAAAGAAAAAGAAAAACTCTTGAGGGTGATGACCCAAATTGGGGCCTATATAAAAAAGTAGCCCAAAGACAAAAGAATTAACAAAAAACCCAAACTGAGTGCGCTACAACCAACCAATTACGAACTCAAGGAAAGAATAAGAAAACACGAAAAAAAAATTTTTAGAAAAACGACCTACAGAACGATACGAACATGTTTAGAGACAAGGGGCACAAAACGTTTAAAATGCCTAGATTTGGCAATAATACATTTGTTTGCTATTTCAGGCGGGGGTGGAGGGCCCAAAATCCCGCCCCCTCGCCATCACCCCACCTAAAACATGAAAAAAACAGCTTTATCAACTTGCAAAATTTTTTAAAAAAAAATTTGCGGAAAAACAAAAAACGCTTACCAGGAATATTGGGGGAAAATTAAAGGGGTTTTTTCTACGCAAGCAAAAATTTTTTAAAAGCCGAGCACTTATGGCATTATTTTTTTGAAAGTTGGGTTTCTATTTAGTAAATAAAAACCAAATAATCCTATCCATTAATCCAAGAACAAGCGCTGTCTTTTCAATTCAGGGCACGCGAACGAGTCCGCGACTTTTTCGACCTTTAATGACTTTGGGTTTGGACTTCGGGATTAATACTTAACTTTGGGGGTTTCTTTTATTGTTTGTAAAATCTGGCTCAGAAATTTAAAGTCCCTTTTTTTCCCAACCTTCTGTTCATTGCCGCATAAAAAATTTCATTATTGTATTTTTTATTTTACCTACTGGGGTCTGATTTTAAAGGCACAGATAAACCAGTGCCAACAGCAAAGCTACTTTCGACTTGCGTATTTTTAAAAAAATTTTTTACCTTTTAATACTTTTAAGGAAAATCAACGAAATTTAAAGGCGCCTCAAATTTTTTCCCAAATATTTTTTTTGGCACAAAAACCCGAAAAGATCATTATGCTCGTCTTTTCCGCTTTCAACCAGCAAACACCAAACGTAAGTACAAAGAGTCGTTTTTTTCGTTTTTTATTCCCCCTCTAGTTAGGGCCCTTAAATGTCTAAAAAATTTGTCCATGCTTTTTTATGCCTTGCTCAAGGACCAGGGCTGAACAATTTTGAAAGAGATTCCCTCATAATTTTTTCCGGCGGCCCCGAAAATAAAGGGGCCAGGCCCTGATCAAAATCCAACTTTTGTCTAAATCTGTCTTAATGTTAAAGAATTCGTTTTCAGACCTTTCAAAACCCGCTTTCTGTTGCTAAAGGATTAAACGTTTGTCATTCGTAATGGTGCTTGCAGTTCAATCAAATACCTAAAGGGGTAATAGAAATGAAAAACTTACACTGACCCCCAAAGGACAGGGTGATTTAGATGATCCATACGACACCCACACCCAGTTTTAGCACAAAACCACAAATTTAACGGGGTTTTTATAAAAAGCAACGGAGACTAAACCAGCTTCTGGTTGTGCTCGTTTTCAATAGGGGGGTTTAAATAGCCTTCAAAGTACTCCCTTTTATGAAAAGAGGCATCTGGGTCAAGCAAGTCAAGAGTATCAGTTGCTATATTTTTTTTAAAAATTTTAGTGCGGGGCCAACAAATATTTTTTCACATAATTTGAATGCACCTTTTTTTTTTTTTAAAAAATGTTTGAACAATAACAACCAAGACCGCCTTCGTTTTTTGAACATCTATTATAACAATTGCGGGGCCAAAACGGTCGCCTCCATGAAATATTTACAAAGTCGAAGGGTTAAATAAGCGAAACCAAGGGAATAATAAATTTCAAAAGTTGGGGGCCAAACAACCATTAACAATACCTATGTTTTTAAAGGTTTTTTCTCACTAAAAAAAACAAGAATTTTCGGCATTCCTCAAACTTTTCATGCAAACTAAAAACAATTTAACATCAACCGAAAAAAAATTAAAATTATTTTTTAAAAAAACAGCAAAATGTTGGCTTTAAAGTTACACTCTACTAAAAGATTTGTTGTTGCGCCAACAAACACTTTAAAGGGGGGAAAAACCGCCGATCTTGCATTACATTCTTCTTTTTGTTCATTTGGAGACGAGCCTGATGAAAACTTATATGTGGGAAACCCCAAATTTTTAAAGCTTTACCGCGGGGAAAGCCAAAACATTATGAAATTATACAATTCCCCCAATTTACAGTTTAAAAATTGTTTTGGGGGGGTTTGGGGCATTTAATAAAAAAAATTTCAGACAAAGCGGAAAGTTTTGAAAAGCAAACCTACACATTTTTTGGAAATAAAATAATAAAAATGTACTAAAAATGTCGCGTGGGGCCCGAAGAACCGGATTTTCATTTGCGCCTAAGGGTTAAACTTTAGAATTAAAAGACCTTGCAGATGTTGCGGACTTTTAACAAACGGTAATAGGCGCTTTGTATGGTTTGAGTACCAAAAGGTATTTTAAAAAGCAAAGAGGTTTGGGGACAGCAAAATTTTTCCCAAACAGAACAAGCCAAACTAAGGGAAAAATTTGCCAGTATGAAATAAAAATTCGAAACCTGACTCAAATGGCACTTAGAACCATATTTAAATGGAAAAAATTTAATTCATAAGCCCATTACATATTTTTGGGCCCTCAAAAAAAATTTTAGAAAACATTCACCCCTGGCCCTTTTCATGAAGCTATGCCAAGACCATAGTGAAAAAAAATTGAAATAACCCAAGGAAAAAACAAAACCCCACAGAAAAGAAAAGTTTTAAAGAAAGCTTCTACAAAAATTCAGTTTTTCCAACAAAATTTCTGTCTTTAAAGATGTGGAGAGGAGGGGTTTTGGGCGTTTGTGATACCTATAAAGGAATTAAATTAGCTGGCAAAACTTAGACGTTAAACTCTTAACGTTTTCCATCGTCGTTCTTCACAAGGCGAGTATAAATCATAACAACAAAACAACAAAATCAATGTGACTTAAATGAAACAAAATTCCGAACGAATGATTAATCTACACTTAGGCTTGTAGGTTTTAAAAAATACTAACAAGTTTTGACAGAAGCAGATAAAAAAAATAACTGGTAAATTAAATTTTGTTTTTAAAACATGGGGGCATTAACTTTATGACAAAAACCCCCCCCCTTGTTCTTAATTTGTGGACAAACTGTTGGGAAAAACAAAATTAACCTCAACCGTTCAAAAAATTTACGTAAAAAATTTTAAACAATTTGTTTTTCTGCCAAAACTTAAAAGGAACAAAAAATATCAAAAGAAGGTTTAAATGGACAATGAGACAATATTTGTTGATCCCACAATAAACGGTGAGTGTTTTTAAAAGTTTTAAAAGACGTTTGAAGGGAAAGCAGCACTTTTATTATAGTGACTGTTTGGCAGAAAAAACATAGTTTTAAAAAAAGAAAAACTTTGTCAAAACTAGCTTTCAGTGGAAAACACGGGAAAATGGTGGGGTTTTATGTCAAAATAAACTCTTTTAAAAGACTTAGAAACATTAAAACTTATTTTTTTCACATGAAAAACAGAGTGTTGATGAATGTTTGCGTGAAAAAAATGTTTTTGAAAAAACCAGGAAAAACACGGATTAACAAAAAAGAAATCTAAAAGTTTTAAATTAAAATTAAAAACGGACAACCTACACAGTAGTTGTAGAAAACTTTTTTTTTGGGTTTTTGAAGTCTTAACTTTTTAAAAAACGATAAAAAACCAATTCCCGGGCACTTCGCGAAAAGGGGTTGAGGACGAAGGGGCCGGGGTTTGGGATTTCTACTTTCTCTGGGGGGGGGGGGAAGGGGAAAAGAGAGAAGAGAGAGAGAGAAAGAGAGAGAAAAGAGAGGAAGAACACACACCCACACCAACACACACACACACACAACACACACACAACACACACACACAACAAAGAAAGAGGAAGAGAGAAAGAGAGAGGAGAAGAAGAAAAGAGAGAGAGAAAGAAAAAAGAAAGACAAGAGAGAGAAAGAAGAACAGACAGAGGAAAGAGAAGAGAAATAGAGAGAAAGAGAAGGGGGGAGAAGAAGAAAAAAGAGTGAAGAGAAAGAGAAGAGAAGAGACAAGGGGAGAAAAAGAGAGGAGTTTTGTTTTCCTTTCCCTTTACGCTGTCTCCATTTACAACTCGCATCGTTCCGTCGGACTCCCCCCCCAAAAAGTCACGGCATCACCGATTTCTTCCACACCCCCCTTTGCCCAACCCCAACCCAACCCCAAAACCCCCCACCCCTCTCCCCCATTCAAAACCATTTCCCTCATATTTCAACACTCCCCCCCCCCCCCCCCCCCCGCCCATCATCGCCCCCCCCCCCTCCCCCTTTCCACTGCGGCCGCGTGTCAAGTTTCCGTTTCCATACCACAGCGAAAGTCACAGATATGACATTATTGACCCCCCCCTCCCCCCGCCCCCGCTCCTCTTACTGTGGTGTGTTTTGTGGTTGTGTGTGGTGTGTGGGGTGTTGGTGTGTTGTTACTGCTGCGTGCTGCATGGTGTGTGTGGTGTGTGTGTGTGTGGTGTGTGTGTGTGTATGTACTTTCGTGCGGGGAGGGGGGTGTGTGTGCATGCGTTGGGGTTTTGCTGCGTGCGTGCGATCGTGTGTGGTTTTTTAGTGTGGGTGTGTGTGTGTGTGTTGTGTGTTGTTTTGTTTGTGTGTGTGTGTGCGTCGTGCGTTGTCGTGCGTGCGTGCGTGCGTGTGGTGCGTGCGTGCTGCTGCGTCGTGCGGTGCTGTGCGGGGTCGTGCGGCGTGCGTGCGTGCGTGTGTGTGTGTGTGCGTGCTCTGCGTGTGTGGGTGTGTGTGTTGGGGTGTGTTTGTGGTGTGCGGGGGTGTGTTGGAATGGTGGAGGGCCGGCTGGGGAAGGGGGGAAGGGGGGGTTGGGGGGGGGGGGGGGGGGGGGGGGGGGGGGGGGGGGGGGGGGGGGGGGGGGGGGGGGGGGGGGGGGGGGGGGGGGAGAAGAGGGAAGGGGGGGGGGAATAGGAATAGAGGGGGGGGGGGGGGGCGGAAAAAAAAATCAACCAGCCCAACTGGCCTAAAACGCAAAAGGGGGATCTGTTTTGGGCGCAGAAACCTTGGGTTCAGCATTTTGGGGGAGGGTCCCGGGACAAACCCACAACACAAACCCCCCCAAAAAAAACCACCAAACCCCCCACGCGCGCCCGGGCCCCCACACACACACACACACACACACCCCCCACACACACCCCACACCCCAAAAAACGCGCGGGGAGCGGCCCCGCCCGGGCCCCCACACATACACACACCAAATCCAAACCCCAGGGGGGGGGAAAAAGGAAAAAAAAAAAAACGCGGTTTCGACCAGCCACGGGGAAAGGGGCCCCACAAAACCCAGGGAAATTGGGGGGGGTTTCTTTTTTTACACTATGAGGAAAAGAAATTGATAGAGAAAGGGGGAGTGAGGAAAAATTCAAAATTCATAAGGAATGTAAAATGCCACTTTCAATCACAACCAAATGGATTCCCCTTTTTAAGGTTAAAAGAATGCAATGGACTGGAAAGCCCCCCCAAACAAACAAACAAACATGCAGTTATTTTTCTTACATAAGAATTTGGCAATTTGATTGTTTATGTTTCCCGTGAACAGGCCAAACAACCCCCCCTTCTTTTTTTTCTTTCTTTCTTTTTTTTCTTTCCCGGGTTCTTTTCTTTCTTCTTTTTTCTTTTTTCTTTCTTTCTTTCTTCTTTCTTTCTTTCTTTCTTTCTTCTTTCTTCTTCTTTCTTTCTTTCTTCTTTTCTTTCTTTCTTCTTCTTTCTTCTTTCTTCTTCTTTTTTTCTTTCTTTCTTTCTTTCTTTTCTTTCTTTCTTTCTTTCTTTCTTTCTTTCTTTCTTTCTTCTTTCTTTCTTTTCTTTCTTTCTTTCTTTCTTCTTTCTTTCTGTCTGTCTTTCTTTCTTTCTTTCTTTCTGTCTGTCTTTTCTTCTTCTTTCTTTCTTTCGTTTCTGTTGTCTTTCTTTCTTTCTTCTTTTCTTCTTCTTTCTTTCTTCTTTCTTTCTTTTTTCTTTTCTTTCTTCTTTCTTCTTTCTTTTCTTTCTTTCTTTCTTTCTTTCTTTTTTTTTTCGTTCCCGGCTCTTCTCAACGGACAGTCCAGTGTGGTGGGCGAAGTCCACCCTCAGTCTCAGCACCATCAGACAGCACCATCAGACAGCACCATCGCCAGTCCCCGCCGCCAGCTTGCCCCCAGAGTCCACTGCACTACTGGGTCACGTTTCCCGTCGCGGGTGTCCCAGGGAGGACAGGCGTGGCCAGTGCGGCCTGGTGTCTGTGGACCGTTGCCGCCTGCGTGGATGAGAGTCTTCCACTGTAGATACTGAATTCAGTATAGGAGAGAAAAAACAAAAAAAGAAGTGTCATACCTAGGAATGGATTTCGGTTGAAAGCCTTACTCACTTTAGTCATTCTTACTTTCTTCGTCTTATTTGATTTTGGTTGTCATTCATTCCGCCATGGATGACCCACATCTGTTGATTTGAAGAAAAAAAGAAGTACAGAACTTATTTTAGTGACATTCAGAAGAGTCAGTAGGGTCCCCATACAGGGTTACAGACTTGCTCTGTTGTGGTCTGTTTCCTCTCCTTGCTCTGTGTTGGTGAGGGTCGGTTGCAGGTCTGTGCTCTCCACAGTACTTTGTTATTGGACTTGTCTCTGCCATGTAAGCAAACATGGACGAAAAGAATACAGTGTGCATTTGTTGTTGTGGTGGTTGTGAAGAACAGGCACACCCCCCCCCCCCCCCCGGACTTTTCTTCTTTTTCACATCTGACAATTAACAACGGGGGATGTAAGTAGGTTCCCACTTCTCCTTTTTCAGTGTTCTCAAAAATGTTTGCTCCCACCCATTGCCGCATGGGCACTCATCCGTGTGAAGAGCTCCCAGACTGAAGAGACGTGACAGCAGCGGACACTGTCCTGTTCCCAGTGTGATGATGGTGATGACCTTTTGTGTGACCTCTTTCCTCCCGCTGGTAAGATGCTGCTGTCGCTTGGCGTGTCCTGCCTGAACTAAGACACTGTCTCCGCGTGGTTCTGAGACACTGTCTCCACGTTGTTCTGAAGACACTGTCTCCACGTGGTTCTGAAGACACTGTCTCCACGTGGTTCTGAGACACTGTCTCCGCGTGGTTCTGAAGACACTGTCTCCACGTGGTTCTGAAGAAGACTGTCTCCGCGTGGTTCTGAAGAAGACTGTCTCCACGTGGTTCTGAAGAAGACTGTCTCCACGTGGTTCTGAAGAAGACTGTCTCCACGTGGTTCTGAAGAAGACTGTCTCCACGTGGTTCTGAAGACACTGTCTCCGCGTGGTTCTGAAGACACTCTCTCCACGTGCTTCTGAAGAAGACTGTCTCCACGTGGTTCTGAAGAAGACTGTCTCCACGTGGTTCTGAAGAAGACTGTCTCCACGTGGTTCTGAAGACACTGTCTCCGCGTGGTTCTGAAGACACTCTCTCCACGTGTTTCTGAAGAAGACTGTCTCCACGTGGTTCTGAAGAAGACTGTCTCCACGTGGTTCTGAAGAAGACTGTCTCCACGTGGTTCTGAAGAAGAATGTCTCCACGTGGTTCTGAAGACACTGTCTCCGCGTGTTTCTGAAGACACTGTCTCCACGTGGTTCTGAAGACACTGTCTCCACGTGTTTCTGAAGACACTGTCTCCGCGTGTTTCTGAAGACACTGTCTCCACGTGGTTCTGAAGACACTGTCTCCACGTGGTTCTGAAGACACCGTCTCCGCGTGTTTCTGAAGACACTGTCTCCACGTGGTTCTGAAGACACTGTCTCCACGTGGTTCTGAAGACACTGTCTCCACGTGGTTCTGAAGACACTGTCTCCGCGTGTTTCTGAAGACACTGTCTCCGCGTGGTTCTGAAGACACTGTCTCCGCGTGTTTCTGAAGACACTGTCTCCACGTGTTTCTGAAGACACTGTCTCCACGTGGTTCTGAAGACACTGTCTCCGCGTGTTTCTGAAGACACTGTCTCCACGTGGTTCTGAAGACACTGTCTCCACGTGGTTCTGAAGACACTGTCTCCGCGTGTTTCTGAAGACACTGTCTCCACGTGGTTCTGAAGACACTGTCTCCACGTGGTTCTGAAGACACTGTCTCCACGTGGTTCTGAAGACACTGTCTCCGCGTGTTTCTGAAGACACTGTCTCCACGTGTTTCTGAAGACACTGTCTCCGCGTGTTTCTGAAGACACTCTCTCCACGTGGTTCTGAAGACACTGTCTCCGCGTGTTTCTGAAGACACTCTCTCCACGTGGTTCTGAAGACACACTGTCTTCTGAAGACACTGTCTCCGCGTGTTTCTGAAGACACTGTCTCCACGTGGTTCTGAAGACACTGTCTCCACGTGCACGTGGTTCTGAAGACACTGTCTCCGCGTGGTTCTGAAGACACTGTCTCCACGTGGTTCTGAAGACACTGTCTCCGCGTGTTTCTGAAGACACTGTCTCCACGTGGTTCTGAAGACACTGTCTCCACGTGGTTCTGAAGACACTGTCTCCACGTGTTTCTGAAGACACTGTCTCCACGTGGTTCTGAAGACACTGTCTCCACGTGGTTCTGAAGACACTGTCTCCACGTGGTTCTGAAGACACTGTCTCCACGTGGTTCTGAAGACACTGTCTCCACGTGGATCTGAAGACACTGTCTCTACGTGGTTCTGAAGACACTGTCTCCACGTGGTTCTGAAGACACTGTCTCCGCGTGTTTCTGAAGACACTGTCTCCGCGTGGTTCTGAAGAAGACAGTCTCCACGTGGTTCTGAAGACACTGTCTCCACGTGGTTCTGAAGACACTGTCTCCACGTGGTTCTGAAGACACTGTCTCCGCGTGTTTTCTGAAGACACTGTCTCCACGTGGTTCTGAAGACACTGTCTCCACGTGTTTCTGAAGACACTGTCTCCACGTGGTTCTGAAGACACTGTCTCCGCGTGGTTCTGAAGACACTGTCTCCGCGTGTTTCTGAAGACACTGTCTCCACGTGGTTCTGAAGACACTGTCACCACGTGTTTCTGAAGACACTGTCTATGCGTGTTTCTGAAGACACTCTCTCCACGTGGTTCTGAAGACACACTGTCTTCTGAAGACACTGTCTCCACGTGGTTCTGAAGACACTGTCTCCACGTGGTTCTGAAGACACTGTCTCCACGTGGTTCTGAAGACACTGTCTCCACGTGGTTCTGAAGACACTTGTCTCCACGTGTTCTGAAGACACTCTCCAGGGTGTTTCTGAAGACACTGTCTCCACGTGTTTCTGGAGTGGAGAAAGATCTGAGTAATTGTGTTTTTGTAGTTTTCTTTGCCTCATCACATTTCATCGTCAGCCCGTTCAAAACTCGTTTGATAGAGAGAGAGAGAGAGAGAGAGAGAGAGAGAGAGAGAGAGAGAGAGAGAGAGAGAGAGAGAGAGGCAGCCAGACAGGCAGAGAGAGAGAGAGAGAGAGAGAGAGAGAGAGAGAGAGAGAGAGAGAGAGAGAGAGAGAGAGATGGCACGATAGAAGATACTGGAATTATAGAAGATATTGGCTGGGGATAGGGTATGATGTTTGAAAACGAGAGAGAGAGAGAGAGAGAGAGAGGAGAGAGAGAGAGAGAGAGAGAGAGAGAGAGAGAGAGAGAGAACTCTCTCTGTCTGAACTCTGACATTTTTTATTGTAAGGCCACCGACCTGTATACAATGTGTACACGTTTGCTGAGAATGAAATAAAAATGGGTACGGGTCATCAGCAAAAGGAAGTAATTTCTTTCCAGAAACACACAAGCAAACAATTCCAAGGGGAAATAATTCAAGAAAACAAACCAAGATAAACAAAAATATTTTCACTTGCGTTTGAAACCAGTCACAACACATATTCATATATCTAGTTTCCGTTCCTAAGTTCATGTCTAGTTTCAGTGCATAAAAGATAAACACTGCCGAATTCCTGAAGATCATCATGTTTTCAGATTGCATCCAATAAGCTAAACAATCGCCATCTGCATAGGAATAGAATCTTGATAAATATTTTTCTCGCAAATATGAGTACTTTAGACATTTAGACAAGAAATGAAATTCGTTTTCAGTTTTTATGACAAAATGGACAGTTTTTTGGTTGTTCGTCAGAGAGAGAGAGAGAGAGAGAGAGAGAGAGAGAGAGAGAGAGAGAGAGAGAGAGAGAGAGAGAGGGCAGAGAGACAGAGAGACGCAGACAGACAGAATCAACGGAAAAAAGCACCAGGACGACAGGACGTTGTCATCCCT
>JAFLJL010000555.1:0-2500 GCA_018398815.1 Conus ventricosus | reverse complement strand
TTCTGTTGCCTTTTGTATTTATTCATGTGTTCACAGTCACTTAGCTGCGATCCTTTGCCACTGCAGTCTGAACGCTCAGCAGACGGGGTGAAGCGTATATGGACCAGTCCGCACGCTGCGACGTCATCCTGATGAAACTGAAACTGAACGTGAATCGCCGACAAAAAGTTAAGATCAACAAGTTTCTATCAAAATAATAAATCTCAGTAAGAAAACGGCGCGAAAACAGTTTTCCTGTGAACAAATTACGGTCAGTGCTATGACGTTGTATTTTCACTGGTATGACGTTGTCAGGACATGACGTAAAGAGTCAAAAGAAAGAAAACGATGTGGTGACCCTTCGATAACCGGAAGCCGTGAAAACAGTCAAACAATCAATTAATTTTGACATCCGGAAATTCTGCGCCTTTGCAAAGCAGAACGCGCAAGGATACTAAGGGGTACCACCAGTGCGCACGCGCAGCCGGTCGGTCGGAAAGAGATGCTCTCTTTGGAGTGACACACTGTGCAGAGTACAGTCCCCTTCTAATGCTTCGGACGAGACTTTAAACCGAGGTCCTAAGGTAAGGTAAGGTAAGGTAATGTTGCTTATAACCCAGCCGACCACAAAGGGCCATATCAGGGCTGTGACCACGTTAAAATCAACTCACATGTCATTCATTCACACAATTCTTTAAAATGCATCTTCTAAAAACCCATCCGAAATTTTGTTAGAAATCTTTCCACTGTAAAATCTCAGATTCGATGAACTCAAAGATCGCGTCAGGCGGAACATCTCTGAACAAGGTTATCTGCTGTAAAATGTTTGTGTCTCACATCGTGCAACTCCAACACTCTAAAAGAGTTTCATTGTGAGTGGCACATGACGTGGAATGCACCACGGAGCTTCTTCACTCTTTAAAAGGTATGGAGTAAAATACGAATGGCCGGTGTGCAGCCGGCATAGAACCGTTTCTTCTTTGCGACCACCAGACGTAGATGAGAGGAACTCCTTTAGGTTCCGTGTGTGAACGTATGCACACAGAAACCTGCAGGCAAGATGAATGGTATTCCACCTTTCGGAGAAGAGAAAACATCGTGTGCAGGTCGGATGGCAGACACAAAAATTGAAATCTATGTAGTTTGGTGTCGTGTTAAAACCATCATCCTCGAAGACGGAATTTGGTTATCTTTACCGCGGGATTTAAAGGAAAAGAAAAAAGAAAGAAAGAAAAAAAAAAGATTGCATTCGCAAAACCCTCACCACGGAGATTTTTTAGAAGAATGAAGGTAGAAGAGGAATTGTGATTGGGGTTTGTTGATGATCATTTTTGGCCGTCATGTATGGTTGAGAAAAAGGGGAACGAGCAGCTGTGTAGCGACAGAAGTGGTGATCAGTGGTGATCGTTTACTACGTCAAACAAAGGTGAGCAGGATTGTTGTCACTTGAAAGTTACCCTCTCTCTCTCTCTCTCTCTCTCTCTCTCTCTCTCTGTCTGTCTGTCTCTCATACACATACTTTCGCCTTCCTCTGTCGGGTGCTCGTGTGTGTGTGAATGTGTGTGTGTGTGTGTGTGTGTGTGTGTGTGTGTGTGTGTGTGTGTGTGTGCGTGCGTGCGCGCGCGCGCGCGCGCGTGTGTGTGTGTGTGTGTGTGTGTGTGTGTGTGTGTGTGTGAGAGAGAGAGAGAGAGAGAGAGAGAATGCTCATGTGTGTGTGTGTGTGTGTGTGTGTGTGTTGTGAGAGAGAGAGAGAGAGAGAGAGAGAGAGAGAGAGTGCTCATGTGTGTGTGTGTGTGTGTGTGTGTGTGTGTGTGTGTGTGTGTTTCTGACCACGCGCGCGTGCGCGTATGCGGAGAGCTGGCGCACGTGCGCGCTGGGTCAAGACAGAAGGAAGAAGAGGGAGGGAGAGGGAGAGGGGGGGGGGGGGGCGAGCTTTACGGTGTGTTGTGGGGGTCCGGAGGGAGGGGCGCAGTGAGGCAATCGATGTCTGATGCACACTGGCAGCCAGACCCCCCCACCCACCCCCACCCCAGGCCTTCAATGGGTTTTGTACATACATCTCTCTCTTCTTCCCTCCCCTGGGGGAACAAAAGGGGGCCGTTTGAGAGAGAGAGGGGAGAGAGAAGAGAGAGGGGGGGAGGGACAGAGAGAGATAGAGGGGGGGGGGGGGGACAGAGAGAGGGAGGAGAGAGAGAGGGGGAGGGAGGGAGAGAGAGACGGAGGGAGGGAGAGAGAGAGGAGGAGGGAGGTGGAATTAGAGGAAAGGAGGGAGGAAGGAAGGGAGGGGGGAGAAGAAAAGAAAAGAAGAGAGAGGAGAGAGAGAGAGAGAGAGAGGAGAGAGAGAGAGAGAGAGTTAAAAGAAAGAATGAGAGAGAGATGGATTAAAGGAAAGGAGGGAGGGAGGAAGGAGGGAGAAATAAGAGAGAGAGCGAAAGCGAGAGACACAGAGAGAGAGAGAGAGAGAGAGAGAGAGAGAGAGGAGAGAGAGAGAGAGGCAAGTAAAAAGAAAGGACAAAAAAAG
>JAFLJL010000554.1:55000-63891 GCA_018398815.1 Conus ventricosus | reverse complement strand
AAAAAAAACAAAACATTCATCAAGATGAGCCAGAAAATCCAGATGTGATGATATCCAATCACTACACTAAAACCTTATCTGGGCTTTGGGAGGATAAAACAGTTGACTGGCAAAAGCTGCGGAATCAAGGAGTTATCTGACGTCACATTACGTACGAATTTTTCGCACAAACTATTACATCACTTCACATAAATTTCAGGAACCTTCTCCAGATTATTCTGCAATCACGCGGAAACATGGACCGTAAATCAGCACAGGCAACTTGCCACACACAGCCAGTTTCAAGCTTTGTGATTGAATCACACCTTAAATCTACAGCAAAGGAGAAACTTTTCGCACAAACTATCACATGACTTCACAGAAATTTCAGCACTTTCTACTGATTATTCTGCAATCACACAGAAACATGGACAGTTAATCAGCACAGGCAATTTGCCACACGGCCAATTTCGAGCTTTGTGACAGAATCACACTTAAATCCACAGCAAAGGAGAACACTGTCTAACCCTTCACTGCCAAACTCCAACTGTCCGTTTTGACCCATAGGTCAGGCTCGCTAATTCTTAGGACCCCACTTCTGGGGACAATAAACATAATGATCTCCTTTTCTTTTGGGTGATTCTTCCACGCTCACACAGATTCAACTACACACATACATTTCACCTATTCATGATCACACAAAAACAGTTCAAGGTCATACCTTACTGCAGCATACACAAACACAGCCAATGACTACCGATTTTACAAGGCTACAATTCATAAAACTAGATATGATTACTGATTCAGTGTTAGGCTCAAATTATAGATTAGCCTATCTAAAAGCCTAGACTCCACAGTACACACCAACTAGATCTAAATAGCTCTAGGAGTATCACTCTATACTGATCATAACGGAAAAAAATAGACGAAAGACTTATGTAATTCTAGATCTAACTAAAAGGTTCGCAGGCGACGTGCTATGGTTACGTATCTGTGATGACGGTTGGCACAGGACTGACACCTGGAAATGGGATTCTGTACAACAGGAATCATTTTCAAGACTGAACAAGTACTCACAGGAAAACATGTGACAGCCTACTTTGATCCAATCAAGAAGACAGACATCATTGTGGTGCAAGCCCTGTTGGACTTGGTGCCATTTTGACGCAAGAGGGCAAGCCTGTGTGCTACGCTAGCCGTGCACTCAGAGATGTCGAGAAACGATACTCTCAGACTGGGAAAGGAATGTAAGCAGTTGTCTTCAGTGTTGAACATTTTCACATCTACATATACGGAGCGCCATTTAAAGTACGTACTGATCGCAAACCTCTGCTTGGCATTATCAAAGGTCAGAAGCCTACAGCGGCACACATTAAAAGACTACGTTTTTCGTTTATCCCATATGAGATGAACATTGTGTATCAGCCGGGGAAAAATGAACAGAATCTAGCTGAGTTCATCAGTAGACATCCTATAAACTTTCCAAAACTGTAAAAACACATCAGAACACTACATCAGCTATGTAGCAAGAAATGTGTTCCCAAAGCAATGATGGAGATAAAGTCAAAAATGCTACCAGATACGACTCAATTCTACAGAAAGTGATGTCAGCAGTACAGGTTGGAAAATGGTATGATCGTGACATCCAGGAATATGTTTGATCAAAGGTGGAATATCTGTGCATGATGGACTGATACTCTGTGGACACAGACTTAACAATAGCACTGCAAAACAAAGTTATTGCCATAGCTCATCAATCACATCAGGGAATAGTGAAAGCAAAACAGCTTGTGAGAGAGAAAATCTGGTTCCTGGCATGGACAAGCTTGTTGAATCAAATGTCAAATCTTGCATACCATGTCAGGCGCCCTACTCTGGTCCCGTACAGCGAGAATAATGATTCCTACATCTTTACCTGCAGAACCATGGTCATCCTTAGCCATCGATTTTGCTGGTCTCTTTCCCAGTGGTGACTACATATGCGCACCCTGAACAAGAACATTCATGCACCATGTGCAGATAACCAGAACCGGAAGTCTCACAATGCCTTTCACAGCAAGAGCAAAATGACTGACAATGCCAACAACAAAAGACATACCAAATTTACCAATCTCATAGTAGGTGATCATGTTTTTGTCAAGCAGTCAAAGACAAATAAACTCACCCCGCCATTTGATCCTAAACCTTTGACTATCATCCAGAGAAAAAGGAAGCATGGTCACAGCATAGAGAGGTTCCATGAGAATTGTCAGAAATTCATCGTTCTTCAAGCGCATCCTGCTTTTTCTTCTGTGGAGGAAAAAGAAAGTGATGAAGATGATGACAGTGAATTACCAACCGAGATGCGTCGACAGGCAACTCGCAGTAGAACATCAAAAATTCCACCATCAATTGGCAGAAGGTCTCCAGCGAGAAAATCTCCTATCAAGGAGCCGATTGAAGACCACTCCAAGGACTTTGATTCCCAGCCATATGTGACCAAATCAGGACGACACCACAGAGACTTGATATATAACGGAATCAAGTATTCAAAAGACAGACATGTGAAAATTAACAAGTCAAGTTGCAAAGTGGGACGACTGCAGCCGGAAATCAAACAAATCTTAAATAAATGTTAGCGAAACGCCAAGATGTCTTGTGACTCGTTTATCCACGTTTCTCTTGGCGGTTCGCTAATATTTATTAAAGATATAAATGTGTCAAATTATTCAAATATACAGACAAGTGAAAACACTATTTATTATTTTGGCAAAGGACATTGAATTGACTTCGGGGGGGGGGGGGGGGGGGCGTTTTAAAGGATAATGCGGAAATTTGTAATAAAGAGAGAGAGAGAGAGAGAGGAGAGAGAGAGAGAGGAGAGAGAGAGAGAGAGAGAGAGAGAGTGAGAGAGAGAGAGAGAGAGAGAGAAGAGAGAGAGGAGAGAGAGAGAGAGAGAGAGAGAGAGAGAAGAAAGCAAGTTTTTGCAAGTTAAGATTTTGTCTAAAAGGTGCGGAGGAATGTAGTGTCGTTGTTCTCTTTTTATGATGGATGCTGTTCCCCTAATCACATTTGAATATGACCCGTACCGGAAGTGAAAGAAAAAAGAAACATACGGGAATGGTAACGTCTGCAGATGATTTAAAAAATGGCCCAACACACGAGCTGTGTTCCAGATAATATTATTTGATTGAAAGTCTGTATTATATATTTAACTGTATGGTTGAATGACAGACACAACATACATGTATGTGTGTATGTATGTATGTATGGGTTGTATGTATGCTTGAATGTACTGTCTACCGTCCATCCGTGGTCGCTGTCCTCGAAAACACAGTCAGTCCAGCAATGCAAGGCGCTTGGCGATTGACATCTGAAGCGAAAGCTTCCGGCACAGCTGCGCTCCGGAGTGGAGTGATTCGGCGTGTGGTGGACCCAGTCAACGACCAAGAGCAGCCCCTCTCAACGGGTCAACACACAGTGCCACTGGACTTTGCCAGCCCAGAGACGTGGAAACTCTTTGGATGTAGTCCACGACGCCCAGTGGGCAGACTTCGAACGAACCGAGCGGCTGTTTCGTGGGTCTATCCAAACTAAGCATGCAGATACTGTCAAGTTTGCTCACGGGGATTTTCGACCGTGGGTTCGCCTCCTGGGCAAAGTTCGGAACGTCCTCCGTTTTCTGGGAGCGCTCATGACGTCAACCCTACGATGAAGCCAAACGAAGACGCGTCACAGGCTGCGGATTCAGGACTTCGAGTTCTGAGATTTTTGGAGAACTGTCAACAAGTTTCCTATTCAAATCGCCGAACAAACAGCATGAATCGGAGAAAGATGACTTGCTGCAGAAAATCGAAACGTTCTTCACTACATTGACCACACCATCTTCCCAAGTCTTAGGAAACACTTCAGACATACGCGTGGAAGACAGGATCAACACAGAGCGCAGAGTGTGGAAAAGCATGAACTAACACAGCTTTGATCAGATAATCAGAAACGTGCTATTGAGATCATCAAGAACGACAGCAGATCAGAAGTACGGCCCATTGTCCCATTGAGGCGGATGTGTTGACAGAGATTTTTTTCCCAGCAGAAGAGTGAAAAGGTGTTGGAGTACCCCTCACCCCTCTGCCCTGGCCTGTCAATATCGCCCTCTTCTTCCCGAAGATGAGCTGCAGCTGGACCCGTTCACCAAGGACGAAGTGATACCTGTGGGAAATTGCTGAACAATAACACAGCGCCTGGGTATGATAGAGCTCATTATTCTTCTCTGAAACAACATCTGCAACGTCTGTCATTGGCTTTGACGGCAATATTTAACCTTTGCCGGTAAAACAAAAGAATTCCCACTGATTGGAAACATGCCGCGATCACTTTACCTCCCAAAACAGAAGGAATGTGATGCAGCCTGGTGACATGAGACCTGTTTCCTTGTTGACGTCCTTGTACAACATCTAAATGAAGTTTGTGCAAAGTAGACTTTTACCATGGATTGTTTCGACCTGAAGGCTGTCATCAAAACAGAAGGGCTCTCTCCAGGAAACGTCTTCAAGAACCAATGTTCTGCTTGAAAACTGCAATTGAGAATTTCAAGCATCCTACACTACTTTCGTCGGCATCAAGGACGCCTATGGAGCTTTGATCACAGGGTGATGTTGGATGTGAATCAGAACGCCGGCTACCTCCAGACATCATCGACGTGACGGCGGATATCTACACCACACTCTACATTCCAGCGCAGCAGGAGACATGTCCACGCCCAGGATTACCAAGCATCATGGTATCGTGCAAGCTGCCCGTAGTCAGCTGTTGTGTTCATCAGGCATTGGATCGTGGATTCGATGATGAAGCAGCCTTCACAATAGCTGCAATGCCTTCTCCATGTCCGCCATACATGGATGATGTTGTGCCAGTGCTCACTATGAGGCGAACTTACAAGAAATGTACATAAGACAGAACTTTCCTGCATTACACCGGAATGGAAGTGAGACACAGAAAGTCAGAAAGAGTAGTGAAAGATACCTTTTATCGATGGGCCTGCAATCTGGACACACACACACACACACACACACACACAACACACCACACACACACACACACACACACACACACACACACACACACACACACACACACACACACACACACACACACTGTAAAAAGTGCAAAGACACAGCATGCAGATACATTTATGAATTGACGATGTGATCTCTCTCTCTCTCTCTCTCTCTCTCTCTCTCTCTCTCTCTCTCTCTCTCTCTCTCTTTCTCTTCTCTCTCTCTCTCTCTCTCCCCTCTCTCTCTCTCTCTCTCTCACACACACACACACACACACACACAACACACACACACACACACACACACACACACACACACACACACACACGCACACACACACACACACACACACACACACATACACACACACACACATACACACCACACATTACAACAGCTTCAAATGATATGTTATTGTATATAGATTACCTAGGTCTTCAGGAATTAGTTTGTTTACTGGCTCTTTGCATCAGGGCACAGGGAGCGTGCAAACGGTGACTGCAAAACACATCAGGTTGATCACCAAATTAATTCCACTCACTGGTGCTTTATGCGCACCATATGGGTCCATCAATAGATTTGGGCTCGTCAATGGGCACATCACTATCTGATTCCGCCTGTAATTTTCTTTTTGAGCCAGATTTCAGCTCCGAAGTGACCGTGCGTGATTCGTCCTCGGGTTTCTTCAACGTCGAAGGCTGTGGCTCAGTTGACTGTGCTTTTGCAGCAATTGGTGCCTTCTTTCCCATTCCCTTTCGTGTCCCATACTTAAGCAGGGTACTAAAACGTCGTCCATTTATGACTTCTGGGCATCTTGAATGCAAACTGATGTGAAATGATTGATGAAAGCAACAAAATTGAATGAATTAAGCGAATGTAGTTTGTAGACCTTCGTGCGGAAGTGACCGTATCTAAACCTCTCGGCCAATCAGAATTTGAGAAAAGGCGTGGTGTCATTTTCGGCCAATGAGCTTACGCGTCATGTGAGAAACGGCTTACTTCGGTTGCTGAGGGTTGCTCTCGTTTTCATCTTTGTGTTTTTTTTCCGTGACAGATGTTTACGAAATGTCTTGTACTTCAAGGTGAGGCGTTCCTTGCCTACATTTGAGTGGACGTCTGCTAAGATTGACGAATTGAAAGTATGCGAAAACGCGGTCTAACGTTTCCGTTTTTTCACACATTTTATGTTTTGTTCATCATTTTCACGCACCCCCATGAGAGAAAATAACAATATAAAGATATACAGAGATATATTTCATTCGTCGTATATATTCAACACAGTTTACTGGCACTTTATTGATCTTTAATCAGCCAAGACCCAAACCATGATTTAATCGTATATTTCACCAAAAATCCATAATAGTGTAAGCCGAGTAATTGTCTTAGTTTTATCACTGAAGTCTTGACACGCTTTCTTCCTGGATGGATGCCCCCATGCAATCTGGAGTGAAAACACACGCACACAACACACACACTAACACACACACACACACCACACACACACACACACAACACACACACATACACACACACACACACCACACACACACAACACACACACACACAAAACACACACACACACCACACACACACACACACACACATACACACACACACACACACACACAAGCATGCGCACACACACACACACATACATACACACACACACACACAAATACACACACATGAGGAAAAGGAACCAAACACAAACAATACGTCATTTGCTAACACACACAAGTCTGCAATGAAGATGGCTCACATCAATTGTGAGGAAAGGCCGATCAGGCACTTACAAATGACGTATTTATTGTGAAGGAAAAGTGAGATGAAATGGAAATTACTATATAGTCCCCAAGACGTTAAAAAACCCATAACAAAATAACATTCCCACCTTCTCCATAGTGGAATGATATATTTGTTTAGACATCAGTGTACCAGAACCCAAATTCAAGAAGACTCCATCTTAGTTATTAAAAGAAAGATAGTTGAAGGGAAAACAGATTTCTTACACACATCTTCCTCCCTATTTCTCTCTGTCTCTCTCTTCACTCTCTCTGTCTCTGTCTCTCTCTCCATCTCTCTCTCTCTGTCTCTCTCTCTCTCTGTCTGTCTGTCTTCTCTCTCTCTCTCTCTCTCTCTCTCTCTCTCTCTCTCTCTCTCTCTCTCTTTGAATACTGTTTTTGGACCTATACCCCTGAAAATCAATTTCCATTGACATTGAACTTTCAAAGCACGCACATCCAAAAAAAAGAGAAAAAGATAAAGATAATTGCATGCGGCACTTTCGCTCTGGCTGCTTGATTCTGAACTAAGCCGTACAAGAGAAAGGGGGAAGGAGGAAGAGAGAGAGAGAGAGGGAGAGAGATTGATTGATTGATTGATCTTTAATACCCAAGGATAAAGATTTTAGGCCAAAGCCTAGTCTTACAATCTGTCCTTGTCATGCATACATTATTTCAGCACATATCATTCATACAGACAATTCAACATAGCAACATGATAATCTAATTCTACATGATAAGCAAACTGCTCATAAAAGCACTAATGAGATGGGGGATGGTAAAACAAAAGGAACTTACAAGCAAACAAACAAACAAAAACTACAGAGAGAGAGAGGTCAGAGGAGGGTGGGGAAGAGAGAATGGTAGGTAGGGGGAGGAGAAAAGGGATGGTGGGACAGAGTGGGAGTGGGGATGAGCGATTTTAACGGAGTAGGTTTTATGTTGAGACGATTTATCCAAAGTATGGTTCACAGAAGACGTAGCGAATGGACACTAATCATTGTAATCGAATAATTTAACTACTGAGACATAAAATGTTTATGCAAATGTTCCTTGAAAGGTTTTAAAGTATTCATGTTTTGTAGATTCGGTGGAAGTGAGTTCCAGACATATGGTCCAGAGTAAGCTAGGCTTGTTTTGTATAGATCAATGCGTGGGTAGGGAAGAAGGAATTTCGTCGAGCCAGAAAAGCTGTTCGATCTTGTAAAAAGGGCATTGATATAACATGGCATAGTATCTGTCAAGATTGAAAACATAAATGATGCCTTGTTGAATTCCAATTGCCTATTCAGAGGAAGTATGTTCAGCGCTTTTAGTTTTTCGTCTGTTGTTAGAGATACAGCTGGATGGAGTAGCTTTGCTGCAGTCTATGGAGAGAATTCAGCCTTTTTTTGTGGACGTCACTACTGCCGTCCCACACTGTTGAGGCGTAATTTATACGTGACATTATGTGCGCATTGAGAAAAGTTTAAGCACATTACTGTTGACGTAGCGCTTTAATTGAGATAACAGGAAAGGTTTTTTGAGACTACCTTGCATACGTTATTTAGATGAGATTGCCATTTCAATTCTTTATCTATCGTTAACCCTAAAACACGATGCTCATCTACCTGCTCGATAGAAGTGCCATTCAACTGAAGTTTTAGGCAAAGAGGAGTCAACTGGTGTTTTTGGCGGGTAGCTATAATCATAGATTTGGTTTTGGTGGGTGTATGACCATTGAGTTTGAATGACCCCAGTCTGACACGTCGTTTAGACTTTCCTGGAGAGAAGTTTCTATTGTCTGTAGTCACTACATTCGTTTGGAGCGACGAGTCATCAGCAAATAAATCTGTCGTGACCTTTTCATCTGATACGGACAATGGTAAATCATTGATGAAGATGCAGAATAGTAGGGGGCCCTAGTACAGAGCCTGTGGGACTCCATGTCTGACAAAGTCTGAAGTGGAGGTTTTCCATTAAGCGCCACATACTGGTCCTATCGTTCAAGTATGATTGGAATAATGAGATTGTCGGGGTATGGTTCAAGTAGACAGATAGTTTCTTTAGAAGAAGGGAAATGATCAACAAGATCAAAGCCTTTTTGAAGTCAAGA
>JAFLJL010000554.1:15000-45000 GCA_018398815.1 Conus ventricosus | reverse complement strand
TATATTCCTCCTTCCCTCATTCACGTCAAACATTTTCCTTTCTTAGGAACTGAACTAATAACAGCAAACAATCGCTTTAATATCTCCCCCACATTTGCAAATAATAATTTCAATGGCTCAATTATCACCACATTTTATAGCAACATTTCAAAAATGCACTCATTCTTCATCTCAACCACGCATCCAAACGACTAATCATGCGTACGCACGCTCGCAAGCATAAAATTCGTTCTCCTTGCACACACAAACAGACGGTGGCTGAAGAATAAGAGTCCGGCGAATGTGACAGGGGCGGACGAGCGAGACCAAGCAAGTACCAACCTGAATCACCAGGTTCTCTCCCATCCCCACCGACTACCGCATCACCAGATGCATAAAAAGGAGAAAGAATTTTGGATATAATTTGACTGGCCAGGTTAAAGATTGAATTAACCAGAAAAGCGGTCTCAAACAATATTTCTTTTATAATTTTGGAAACAAAAAGGAAATTGCGCAAAAAGAGAAGAATTAGCCGGCTAACAACAAAAAAAACAAACAACCACGAAACTGATGCTTACCAGCTACCCGTGGGTGACCAGAAGTGGCGGGTCAAGCGACTCTCTGCCCTCTGTCCAGTCGAGAGAACCAGCAGAGCAGATGCGGAAAAGAGATGACGTGATGTCCCTCCCCTACAGGCCGACTGTAGGAATGAAGGTACCGACCGTACCTTCGACGAAGTGGTGAAGAACCATAACCGGAGCAGGCGCTCCCAAGGACAATCTTCCGCTCGAGTGAAGAGAAAACCTGCCTAAACGATGGCAGCCAACATGCCACGCTACGTCGCAGTGAGAATACCTCAAGCCTAAGAGGAATCTTGCACGTGCGGCAGGTAAAAAGACAGGCGAGAGGCCGATAGAGACAGCAAGTTCGAGAGAAAGGTAACCAGCCACCCGTGAACCTGCAGGATGAATTGCACGGGCAGTGAATTAGAGAGAGAGAGAGAGAAAGTAAGCCCAACCTGAGCTGAACGACATTAAGGTGCAAACGCACCAAAGCCACATTAAGGGACGGATACACGACAACAACGACGACAATAAATAAATGAATAATTCTACTACCCTAGATGGGCCAATGTCATAGGCCTCGTGACAAACCGTGACAACCCCCCCTTCTAAAGCATCTGTTTCTCTGAGATACAGTGCTCCTCTTGAACTTGACGCATGTGCAAGTTCACAACAATGGGACCGAAACCCAACCCTCTGTGATCGAACAGAGTACGATAAATCCAATACAAACATTCCACGATTAGAATTACACATGGGAGATACATAATACTACATTTATCAAACAACTATGCAAACCTTCCAACAATAAAAGTAGCAATCCGAGACAGGTGATGATTCACTACCGTTAACACACTGAAGTGAAAACTGTCACTACACCTGATACAGAGACCAAAAAGGGGTATAACCCTGATTGAGGGGAAGTGTCCCTCTGACTGATTTCTCCGATGTGCTGACTACGGAGCTCGGCTGAGATAGTCAGCATCCGTATTGCTGAAACCCTTGAGATGGCGAAAATGAAACCATGACTCTGCAGTTCCACTGCCTAACTCATGAGTCGACGACTGACTGGCGGATCCGGTCCAGGCACTGGAGGGATGTGATCGCTCTCCAGTACAAACTTCCGGCCGTTTCTTCTGGGCACGCCAGTGCGCGTCCAAATCTGCCGGAGAGCCACAGCAACAGTAGGGACATCGATAGTCCGGAGCGGAACAGCCTCTGGGTATCGAGTCGCAAGTCCACCGCTACCGAATGTACGGTGACCGCGATCGGATGGTGGATGATGGGTCCCTCCAGGCCAACACCAACCTTGCTGAATGGCTCCCCAACCAGTGGCACTGACCCAGGGGAACACGCCTCAAGCGACCCTTAGGCGTTGTCCGTTGGCAGACATCGCAACTGCGGCAGTACTGCCTAACTGAGAGTTCATCCCGGCCAGAGAAGTCCTGTCTTACCGCTCGAGAGTCCGCTTTGAGCCCATATGACCTGCCATAGGTGAATCATGGGCCTGCGGAGAACAGATTCTCTCAGCTTTGGGGGATGACTAGCTGCTTGGCTACCCGATCTGCCTGAATACAACCCCTAAAGAGGATCCCCTTGTGGAGCTTAAAGCTCACCTTGCGTGTCGGGCAGACTGAGCGGGACGATCCACCAGTTGTCGCAGGCGTTGGACATCCAAGTCACTGGCCTGAAGACGGACCATGGTAGCAGGATCGGCCCTGGCCAGAACCTCGTCAGAGATCGGCCGAAGAACGGGACGCAATTCCTGCTCCTGCTTCTTAGCTTTGGCGCGTGTGGTAACTCCCACACACGCCTGTACGGGCAGATCCGTAGACACGGACTGACTGCGTCCGTCCGCAAAGGTGATAGTATTCCCTATGAGAAGGGAATACATAGGTCGCTCCACCGCGATGGCCCATACTTCGCGACAGAAGTAGGGGGTGGAGATAGAAATGAGTACAGAAGGACGGGTGGAGGTAAAACCAGCCTCCAACCCGCACACCATCATAACTGGCGCCTCACTGAGCCTCAGGGGAAACCAAATCCTTGTCCACAAAGAGCGTTGATGCTCCCGAATCCCTGATGGTGTCGACCAAGGAAGAACCAACAACAGAAAGAAACGCTGGACACTCTGTACCACCAGAAGCTGGGATGGACCCCACGTTAGCCGAGGCACGAGGACGTGGGAAGGACTAGTCCCATGACTACCGGCGGCTTTAGGGCAATCTTTCCTAATGTGGCCGGGACGACCACAAAGAAAACACAGTCGGGGTGCTGAAATCCCCGATGAACTGCCTGCTTGTTCAACCCGTAGCAGTCGTCGGCGCCTTATTGCCACTAAATCCTGTGGGGGTCTTCCTGTCCGTATCTGAGCGATGCCCATAAGCTCTACGGGCTTCAGCAAACACCTCAGCGGCATGAATCGCAGCCGCGAAATCCTGTGGTGCCGTCTCGCCTATACGAATCCTCAACTGTGGGGACACAGTGTTGGTAAGCTGTTCGATGAGAATCAGATTCCTCAGTCCAGCTTAGCCAACTGACGCCAGTACCCTAGCATTTGCGCAGCCTATCTCAAACTGCATGAAGGTCTCGTCGTTACTCTTTTTCATAGACCTGAACTTCCTCCTGTACGTCTCGGAGTAAGGTGGAAAGGCTTACGCAGAGCCAACTGCATGTCTGCATAAGACGCGCCTTCATTAGAGTGAGCACACACTCCCTTGCAGCACCTGATAATCAGAAAAAATGTGCATGGCCTTTTGTTCTTCAGACAATTGGTATGAACTAGCTACCTTGTCAAAGTGTTCTAGGAACTATTCAATGTCCTCACTAGGTCTGAACTCTCGAAGCTTTAATTTTGGGCCTCTAACTCTATCACTTGCCTGTCGATCAACCCCCTGATTTACAGATGCGGGAGTCCGCGAAAGAAGTTGTTCCATCTCTTCCCTACGCAGAGCTAACTCTTCCCGACGGAGGGCTTCCTGTCTGGCAGCATCCTCTCTACGTAAAGCTTCCATCCTATCCAACTCTTCCTACGCAGGGCTTCCTGCCTGGCAGCCTCTTCCCTACGCCGAGTTTCCTCTTCCCGACGGAGGGCTTCGGCCTGGCAGCATCTTCCCTACGCCGAGTTCCTCTTCCCGACGGAGGGCTTCCTGCCTGGCAGGATCTCCCTCACAGGGCCTCATCTCTCGTCGCTGTCGCTCCAAAAACATCAGGACGGAGCGATGTCCTGGGCAGGATTCACCACTCCTGACACGGGAAGATGACCCGTTTGACCCGTCCCTTGGGTCTCGACTTTCCCATGAGGAAAGTCTCCCGGGGCATACTCCTTACGAGGGGAAGCATGGAGAAGAGAGGGTTTCGGTTTCTGCGACTCAACAGAAGCCACAGTTGCTTCGCTATACTCTGACGCTTCCAAGCGGAAGTGCCAGTCGGGGTCTCAGCAGGAAGATCCCCTAGCGAAGAAGTAGTGAAAGTACTCACTGGACTATCGGCTACCGCACTGGATAAGTAGAAGTCACTGTAGTCGAAGTACTGGTACTAATAGTAGGGACTACATTTTGAAGACCTTTCTTCTCGACGCACGCGTCGCCATACACCAGCACCGGACGTTGCCATGACAACTATATCCTACGGTTCTCAAACACAGGGGAAAGACAATTCCACTTGAAAGAAACAAATACCGCTCGGATATGTCACGTCTCTTGGTGACTGACTGAGAAACAGCAAAATAAAAAAAAACGTCAAGTACAATGTTCGGCTGCTCCCACTCTGGCAACACCGCGCTCCACAACATGAGCAACAGTGCGGTGGGGCTCACCGACGAACAAAAAAAAAAAAACAAACAAAAAATATGTCCAGGCTGCTCCCACTCTGGCAACACCGCGCTCCACAACACGAGCAACAGTGCGGTGGGGCTCCACCGACAAAAAACAAAAAAACAGAAGGAATCCGGGAGAAAGGCAAAAGCGTTACTAACGTCCGATACACCCACCTGTACTCAACAACCACCGGTAAAGAACACTGGTTAACTTACAAAACAGGAATGACAGACTGAGTGGCAACAGAAAGGCGAGACTTACGGCCGCATCTGCGTGAGGCACCCGCGGAAAGAGGAGGTCTGGACGCGGTCGATTCCCCCTTCATCTCAACTCGACCCCCCAGTCACACCAGATGTTCTTTCAGGCCACCAAGACTCCTACACACTAGAGTCACCCAGCCAACCACCCACAAACAAACACGACAAACTGACTAAACATATACAAAACAGACAGACTGGACAGGTACTCCGCGAAACGAGAGAGAGACAGTCAGAGCCCTCACATCCCGGACGAGCCCCCACAAATGTCAAGACCGACCCCTGGAGGTCTACCCTGCAGGCCTGACAGTACGGTCTAGATGGGAGTGAGGGAGTGACTGACCTCACACGCCCCGCAAGAGACCACACAAGAAAGATTACAATACAACACCCCATTTATTCACACCAACACACATAGTCACAAATAAGCATTTCAACACACACAACATGCACAATCACAATCAAGCATTTCGACACGCACGACATACACACAATTAGCATTCCAACACACACAACATGCACAATCACAATCAAGCATTTCAACACACCGACATACACACAATTAAGCATTCCAGCACACACAACATTACCATAATTATAAATAAGCATTTCCAGCACCCATCCCTTCCGTGGTCTCATGTAGTTCCCCCACACCCCTGCCTCTCCAAAGTCCACTGGGAGCAACCCTGTCGCATCAGGTGCCCCAAACCGGGTCGGTTCTTGACGGAGTGTCCTTCGATACCGACACCACTGGCACACACAACACACACCAATCCGCACGCCACAGAGCTAACCACACTGGTCACATGGGCTGTATGAAGTGCGAGGGACGGTGGAGAACGCATCCCGTGGGACGAGGCGTTGTCGCTGGAGGTCCCGGACAGGGGTTGGACCGTCCAGCGAAGTCCACGTGCTTCTCACCAGTGCGCGGCCCCAACCAGTGCGCGGCCCCAACCAGTGCAGCTCCGGGTGAAGCCCCCGGGAGGAGGGAAAACGGAACTGGGAGGAAAGAAGAAAGGGTACTGGAACCCCGCATACGAGCAGTCAGTACGGTCTGACACATGCTGTTAAATCCTAACAGCCACTCGCATGAATGGGCGAGGGAGGTTTGCTGAATACATTAACGCGCCACAGGTCAACACAGACCTGAGCATAACACAGTAAACCAACTGGGGATGTTCGCTAAAGGTTTCCTCACATGAAGCAGGTAAGAGATTACATTCACAGGCTAAAACATGGATAGAAAATTGTATATTCATCCTTCCCTCATTCACGTTCAACATTTTCCTTTCTTAGGAACTGAACTAATACAGCAACAATCGCTTTATAACTGCCACCACATTTGCAAATAATATTCAATGGCACAATTATCACCACATTTATAGCAACATTTCAAAAACGACACAATTCTCCAACCAAGCATCCAAGCGACTAATCATGCGTAGCACGCTCGCAAACTAAAATTCGTTCTCCTTGCACACACAAACAGACGGTGGCCGAAAGAATAAGAGTCCGGCGATGTGACAGGGGCGACGAGCGGACCAAGCAAGTACAACCCTGAATCACCAGGTTCTCTCCCATCCCCACCGATACCACATCACCAGATGCATAAAAAGGAGAAAGAAAGTTTTGGATATAATTTTGACTGGCCAGGTTAAGATTGAATTAACCAGAAAAGCGGTCTCAAACAATATTTCTTTATAATTTGGAAAACAAAAAGGAAATTGCGCAAAAGAGAAGAATTATCCGGCTAACAACCAAAAAACAAACAAACCACGAAACAGTGCTTACCAGCTACCGTAGGGTGACCCAGAAGTGGCGGGTCAAGCGACTCTCTGCCCTGTCCAGTCGAGAGGACCAGCAGAGCAGATGCGGAAAAGAGATGACGTGATGTCCCTCCCCTACAGGCCGACTGTAGGAATGAGGTACCGACCGTACCTTCGACGAAGTGGTGAAGAACCATAACCGGAGCAGGCGCTCCCAAGGACATCTTCCGCTCGAGCGAAGAGAAACTGCCTAAACGATGGCAGCCAACATGCCACGCTACGTCACAGTGAGAATACCTCAAGCCTAAGGGAATCTTGCACGTGCGGCAGGTAAAAGACAGGCGAGAGGCTGATAGAGACAGCAAGTTCGAGAGAAAGGTACCAGCCACCCGTAAACCTGCAGGATGAATTGACGGGCAGTGGAATTAGAGAGAGAGAGAGAGAGAAAATAAACCCAACCTGAGCTGAACGACATTAAGGTGCAAAAAGCACCACAAGCCACATTAAGGGCGGATACACGACAACAACCCACGACAATAAATAAATGAATAATTTACTACCCTAGATGGGCCAATCGTCATAGGCCTCGTGACAAACCCGTGACATATGTATGTATGTATGTATGTATGTATGTATGTATGTATTTTATGTATGTATGTATGTATGTATGTTAAAGTATGTATTGTCTGTATGTATGTATGTATGCATGTAATCTATGCATTCACAGATGTATGTGTGCGTGGTGTGTGGCGTGGTTGTGTGTGTGTGTGTGTGTGTGTGTGTGTGTGTGTGTTGTGTGTGTGTGTGTGTGTGTGTGTGTGTGTGTGGGTGTGTGTGTGTGTGTGTGTGTGTGTGTGTGTGCGTGCGTGCGTGTGCATGTGCGTGCGTGCGTGCGTGCGTGCGCGCGTGCGTGCGTGCGTTTCTGTATGTATGTATGTATGTATGTATGTATGTATGTATGTATGTAATGTATGTATGCATGCATGTATGCTGCATGCATGTTTGTATGTATGCATGTATGCATGTATGCATGTATGTATGTATGTATGTATGTATGTTATGCATATATGCATGCATGCATGCATGTACGTATGTATGTATGTATGTATGTATGTATGTATGTATGTATGTTGTATGTATGTATGTATGTATGTATGTATGCATGTATGTATGTACGTATGTAGGTATGTATTTTGTGTATGAAAAGTATGTGTGTATCTAAGTATGCATGTATTGATGTGCGTGTGTGCTATGTATGTATGTATGTATTTTGCCTATGGATGGATGGGTGGATGGATGGATGGATGGATGGATGGATGGATGGATGGATGGATTTGGGTGGATGGATGGATGGATGCATGGATGCATGGAGCATGGATGCATGTATGTATTATGTATGTATGTATGTTATGTATGTTTGTATGTATGTATGTACGTACGTTATGTCTTTTCTCTCTTCCCCTCTCTCTTCTCTCTCTCTCTCTCTCTCCTTCTCTCTCTCTCTCTCTTCTCTCTCTCTCTCTCTTTTCTTGTTTGGTACTGATAAAGATATTTTTTGTTGTTATATCCTACCAGAACATTCTCCATATTATAACTCTACTAGTACAGACAGTGATATAGAATTACTTGAAGATATTCTTACTGATACCGTATTAAATTATGACATGTATATTTTGTTGTGTGGGGACTTAAACAGTAGAACGGGAGATACATTTCCAAGGATTAATGGTGGTTTTGTCAACACTGCTGTAGATGATGAGATCAACGAAGTAGTGATTCGAAATTCGCAAGAGAAAGTGATAAATTGATATGGAAGAAAGCTTTAAAACGTTTGTAATTCATTGGGAATATGTATGCTGAATGGTGTTTTTGATGGAGATAAAAATGGTCATTTTACGTACATTTCTGATACTGGCAGTAGTGTGAATGATTATGTTTTGGCATGTGATGATTTTTTTTCCTGTTTTGCATTCATCCTGTGAAATTCGTGTGGTGGAAAGGATAGAATCTGATCCCCTCCTCATAGAATTATGTATCAAAACACAGAATAAGAAGACATCTGCATTGGTAAACTGTAGATCAAAGGAAACGTGTTTCACTGAGAGGTATAGATGGAAAGTTGACCATGCTGAACAATTCACTGAAGCCACTTTAAGTTGTGCAGCTCACATGATTGATGCAGACATAGATGGAGTTCTGGAATTATTTAAGGACTGTATTTTGCAACATGCTGGTTGTATAAAAGAAAAGATATATTTTGACGAGAGATCAGACATGACAAAAAATAAATGGTTTGAAGAAGAATGTAAAATTGCAAGAAAAAATGTGAGAATATTACTTTCGAAGGTTTGTAGAACGTTAAAAGATAATAGCAAGACCGACTTGGCCAAGCTAAATGATGATGAAAAAGTCTAGAATGACGCAGCCTGTATGAATCTGAATCATATAGACAGATAGATAGATAGATAGATAGATAGATAGATAGATAGATAGATAGATAGATAGATAGATAGATAGATAGATAGATAGATAGATAGACAGACAGACAGATCGATACATAGATACATATATAGATAGGTAGACAGAGGGATGGATAGATAGCCTGATAAATGGATATATAGATAATTATATATGGTGTGTTTGTCTCTCTTTCTCCTCTCTCTCTCTCCTCTCTCTCTCTCTCTCTCTCTCTCTCTCTCTCTCTCTCTCTCTCTCTCTGTGTCTCTCTCTCTCTCTGTCTCTCTCTTGTTTGGTACAGATAAATATTTTTTGTTTTTCTTTTGTTGTTGTTTGCTTCTTTGTTATATCCCACCAGAACATTCTCCATATTATAATTCTTTTTTTTTATCTGCTTTGCATTCATCTTGTGAAATTCATATCGTGGAAAGGATAGAATATGATCGCTTCACCGTAGCATATGTATCAAAACACAGAATAAGACGACATCTGCATTGGTAAACTGTAGATCAAAGGAAACGTGTTTCACTGAGAGGTATAGATGGAAAGTTGACCATGCTGAACAATTCACTGAACCCACTTTAAGTTGTGCAGCTCACATGATTGATGCAGACATAGATGGAGTTCTGGGAATTATTTAAGGACTGTATTTTGCAACATGCTGGTTGTATAAAAGAAAAGATATATTTTGACGAGAGATCAGACAGGACAAAAAATAAATGGTTTGAAGAAGAATGTAAAATTGCAAGAAAAATGTGAGAATATTACTTTCGAAGGTTTGTAGAACGTTAAAAGATAATAGCAAGACCGACTTGGCCAAGGAAAATGATGATGAAAGAGTCTATAGAATGACGCAGCCTGTATGAATCTGAATAGAAATGACAAATGCCACTGACTCACAGATAAAATAGATAGATAGATAGATAGATAGATAGATAGATAGATAGATAGATAGATAGATAGATAGATGATAGATAGATAGATAAATAGATAGATAGATAGATAGATAGATAGATGGATGGATGGACAGAGAGATACATAGATAAATACATAGTAGATACATGAATAGATAGAAAGACAGACAGATAGATACATAGATACATAGATAGATAGGTAGACCGAGGGATGGATATATGCCTGTTAAATGGATAGACAGATAATTATATATGGTGTGTTTATCTCTCTTTCTCTCGCTCTCTCTCTTTTTCTATCTCTCTCACTTTCTCTCTCTTTCTCTCTCTCTCTCTCTCTCCTCTCTCTCTCTCTTTCGCTCTCTCTCTCTCTCTCTCTCTCTCTCTCTCTCTCTCTCTCTCTCTCTCTCTCTCTCTCTCTCTCTCTTGTTTGGTACAGATAAATATTTTTGTGTTTTTTGTTTTGTTTTTGTTTGCTTGTTTGTTTGTTATATCCCACCAGAACATTTCCCATATTATAATTCTTTTTTCTCGGCTTTGCATTCATCTTGTGAATTCATATCGTGTAAAGGATAGAATCTGATCACTTCACCGTAGAATTATGTATCAAACACAGAATAGAAGACACCTGCATTGGTAAACTGTAATCAAAAGAAACGTGTTTCACTGAGAGGTATAGATGGAAAGTTGACCATGCTGAACAATTCACTGAAGCCACTTTAAGTTGTGCAGCTCACATGATTGATGCAGACATAGATGGAGTTCTGGAATTATTTAAGGATTGTATTTTGCAACATGCTGGTTGTATAAAAGAAAAGATATATTTTGACGAGAGATCAGACATGAAAAAAAAATAAATGGTTTGAAGAAGAATGTAAAATTGCAAGAAAAAATGTGAGAATATTACTTTCGAAGGTTTGTAGAACGTTAAAAGATAATAGCAAGACCGACTTGACGCAGGAAAATGATGATGAAAAAGTCTATAGAATGACGCACCCTGTATGAATCTGAATAGAAATGACAAATGCTACTGACTCACAGATAGATAGATAGATAAATAGATAGATAGATAGATAGATCGATAGATAGATAGATCGATCGATAGATAGATAGATAGATAGATAGATAGATAGATAGATAGATAGATAGATAGATAGATAGATAGATAGATAGATAGATAGATAGATAATAGATAGATAGATGGATAGATAGATACACTGATAAATACATAGATAGATACATGAATAGATAGACAGACAGACAGATAGATACATAGATACATAGATAGATAGGTAGACAGAGGGATGGATAGATAGCCTGATAAATGGATAGATAGATAATTATATATGGAGTGTTTATCTCTCTTTCTCTCGCTCTCTCTCTTTTTCTATCTCTCTCTCTCTTTCTCTCTCTTTTTCTATCTCTCTCTCTCTCTCTCTCTCTCTCTCTCTCTCTCTCTCTCTCTCTCTCTCTCTCTCTCTCTCTCTGTTTGGTACAGATAAATATTTTTTGTGTTTTTTGTTTTGTTTTTGTTTGCTTGTTTGTTTGTTATATCCCACCAGAACATTCTCCATATTATAATTCTTTTTCTCGGCTTTGCATTCATCTTGTGAAATTCATATCGTGGAAAGGATAGAATCTGATCACTTCACCGTAGAATTATGTATCAAAATACAGAATAAGACGACATCTGCATTGGTAAACTGTAGATCAAAAGAAACGTGTTTCACTGAGAGGTATAGATGGAAAGTTGACCATGCTGAACAATTCACTGAAGCCACTTTAAGTTGTGCAGCTCACATGATTGATGCAGACATAGATGGAGTTCTGGAATTATTTAAGGACTGTATTTGCAACATGCTGGTTGTATAAAAGAAAAGATATATTTTGACGAGAGATCAGACATGACAAAAATAAATGGTTTGAAGAAGAATGTAAAATTGCAAGAAAAAATGTGAGAATATTACTTTCGAAGGTTTTGTAGAACGTTAAAAGATAATGGCAAGACCGACTTGGCCCAGGAAAATGATGATGAAAAAGTCTATAGAATGACGCAGCCTGTATGAATCTGAATAGAAATGACAAATGCTACTGACTCACAGATAGATAGATAGATAGATAGATAGATAGATAGATAGATAGATAGATAGATAGATAGATAGATAGATAGATAGATAGATAGATAGATAGATAGATAGATAGATAGATAGGTAGATAGATAGATAGATAGATAGATAGATAGATAGATAGATAGATAGATAGATAGATATATAGATAGATAGATACATACATACATACATAGATAGATACATAGATAGATACATGAATATATAGACAGACAGAGAGATAGATACATAGATAGATAGGTAGACAGAGGGATGGATAGATAGCCTGATAAATGGATAGATAGATAATTATATATGGTGTGTTTATCTCTCTTTCTCTCTCTCTCTCTCTCTCTCTTTCTTCTCTCCTCTCTCTCTCTCTCTCTCTCTCTCTCTCTCTCTCTCTCTCTCTCTCTCTCTCTCTCTTGTTTGGTACAGATAAATATTTTTTGTGTTTTTTGTTTTGTTTTTGTTTGCTTGTTTGTTTGTTATATCCCACCAGAACATTCTCCATATTATAATTCTTTTTTCTCGGCTTTGCATTCATCTTGTGAAATTCATATCGTGGAAAGGATAGAATCTGATCACTTCACCGTAGAATTATGTATTAAAACACACAATAAGAAGACACCTGCATTGGTAAACTGAAGATCAAAAGAAACGTGTTTCACTGAGAGGTATAGATGGAAAGTTGACCATGCTGAACAATTCACTGAAGCCACTTTAAGTTGTGCAGCTCACATGATAGCTGCAGACATCGATGGAGCTCGATAATTATTTAAGGACTGTATTTTACAACACGCTGGTTGTATGAAAGAAAAGATTTATTTTGACGAGAGATCAGACGAGACAAATAATAAATGGTTTGATGAAGAATGTAAAATTGTAATAAAAAAATGTGAGAATATTACTTTCGAAGGTTTGCAGAACGTTACAAGATAATGATGGGACCGAGTATTGTAAAGCTCGAAGAGAATACAAAAATCTCTTGGAAAGAAAAGAAACGGAATATAGAATCTTGTGTCTTATGTAGGCAATCAGTACAAGTTTTGGGAAGCAGGTCACAAATTTGTTCCCTAACGACGTGGTATATACAATGACATTAGTTCCGATGACTGGTTTTTGCATTTTAAAACTATTCTTGACAAGCAGATTGATAATACAAACTTAGAAGAGGAGTATGACTATTCAGTTTAAGACAATGAAGAGAGATGGTTTAATCAGCCAATTACAAAAGAAGTGGTAATTGGTGCATTGGGGAAATTGAGGAATTCAAACTCAGTGGGTCCAGATGGTATAACAGGTGAATTTTTAAAGTTTTCTAATGATCATGTTGTTATGGTTTTGGTTAGGTTGTTTAATGCTCTGTTTGATAAAGGTGTATATCCTGAACAATGGAAGAATCCATAATTTGTACATTACATAAAAAGGGAAACGTAGATGACCCGAATAATTACAGGGGCATATCACTGGGGCAATGTGAGCAGTAAGCATTACAGTTCAATAATTAATGTAAGACTGCAAAAAATGGATTGAAGAAAATAACACCACTGGTGAGTATCAGGCTGGATTTAAACATAATTATTCAACAATAGATCATATTTTCACACTTATGGCGTCAGTTCAAAAGCAGTTAGTGAACAATAGAAACGTATATGCTGCTTTCATAGAATTTGAAAAAAAAAGCTATCGATTCCATATCAAGAAAAACTTTTGCGGCCAAAGGAATAAGGGGGAAAACGTATGCCTGTATCAGCAGTATGTATGATAACGTGAAAGCAAGAATAAGAAATAAGGCAGATTTGACAGATTTCATTACCTGTTCAAGATGGGTAAAACAAGGTGATGTGTGCAGTCAAGTTTTGTTTTCTTTGTTTATTTACGAACTTGCTTTAGAAATTATTGCAAACGGAAGGCATGGAATAACGTTATCGCAGGATTTCTCTGAGTTGCTTATTTTATTATTTGCAGATAATATAATTTTGATGTCAGAAACAGTGGTTGGACTACACACTCAGTTGAGTAGTTTGTATAAGCTTCCAGTTATCTAGAATTGACGGTAAATATGAATAAAAGTAGCATTATAGTTTTCAGGAAAGGTGGTTACTTAGCTTCAAGGAAAAAAATGGATATATGGTACAGCGGAAATAAAAGTTGTGAACAGTTATAAGTATCTAGGTATGTGCTTTTTAACAAAAAGTAGTTTCTATACAGCATGATATGAATTGGTAAGTAAAGCTAAACGAGCATTAATAACAATTCAGAGAACATTGTACAAACTTGAGAATAATTCACCTGAACTTTTTACGCTACTCAATGCCCAAGTGCAGCCTACAATATAGTATGGCGCTGAAATATGGGTTTTGGATAAGGCAATTTTAGAAATAGAATAGGCGCATTCGTATGGTCTTAAAAAGTTCTCAGGTGTAGATATAAGAACACCGAACGATTTCTTGTATGGCGATCTAGGTAGATACCCTATATACTTAAACTCTTATGTACATTGCATTAAATTCTGGTTATAGCTGAACCGTATGGGAGAACATAGATTACCATATAAGGCATATAGAATATTATGTTGTCTTGATGAAAAGAGGAAGTATACGTGGTTACACATGTTCGCACAGCTTTAGACACATATGGATTTTCTTGTGTTTGGGATACGCAGGGTGTAGAGTCGGTTTTAATGTTCATCAAAGAATTTAGACAGGGAATAACTGATTACAGGTGGCAGGAATGGGACAATCATACGCAAATAAGTGAGAGATACAGTTTTTATAGAGCGTTTAAAAATAGTTATCTAAGGGAGCCCTATGTGTTTATGAATATAAACAAATGTGTAAAGAATGCAGTAAGTAAATTTGGATTTGGAGTTTCACCTATATTCAGACATTCGTCAAGGTATACAAGAACAACTGAGTCACAAATATTATGTCCACTATGTTCATCTGCTGAGGAAGATGAGATCCATTTTGTCTTTATGTGTCCAGCTTACAGTGATTTAAGAAAAGAATTCATTCCCAAAATACTACATATGCCATCTGCATTAGATGAAAGCACGCAATCGGAACAGACAAAACAGACACTATATATATATATAAGAGAATAGTAAAATGCAGGTTCTACCTCACAACCGCTCTCAACCAGTTTCGAGCGGTTGCGGCTAGAACCTGCATTTTACTGCTCTCTGATAATCTATCACACATTCTCTTTCAATAACCAAAAAATAACGATTATTTACAAACATGCATACTGTGTAGGATTATCCGTTTTCAATACTAATTTACTAAACTTTTCAGATTTCAGTTTTTGCTTAATTTCTGCGTTTTTCTTGATCGTTTTCAATAACATCATTTTCACGCATACATTCATCAAATGCGTCTCTGTCCTTCATGTGAAATAAAACTACAGTCTTTTAAAACCGAGTTATATTTCTGACATAAAATCCACACACTTATTCCAGCATGTCTTCCACTGAAAGCTAGTTTTGACCGGCAAAACTTCGCATAACAGACAGACAGACAAACGAGGCAGAGGCAGTGGCAGGGCTACAGAAACCCAACATTAGGGCTGACACTCGATCACTTAATTTGTGTTCTATGCTAGGGTCTTACGACTTGGCGCAGATAAGAGGTCTTCGTTTCACACAGAACACAGCACACAGTCCAATTAGTTGTCAATGCCAACAACCAAACAATGCCACACACCTTCAGGTCGTGCAAATCACGTGACAGCCCGCTAATCACGTGTGCAGGTTAAACCAATCGACAGGGAGTATGATGTCATTTCTGCCCCGAGGAATTATTGGACTCATTATTCAGGAGACAGCCTTACAGTGTGGACAGCGTTTAACGAGAGCTTTGCTTTGTTTTCAACCGGTCAAAAGTAAATCTTTTGGTAATGAAGCAAAGGAAACGTGAAATGACAGTAATGAACTAGACGATTTTTTACGTAGTTGTTTTGTAGAGCAACTTGATAATGAACCGATCGGCGAAGGTTCTTTTTTATGAAAGCTGAAAAACATGGCTGAAATTACGCCTGTTTACTGAAAGCTGGTTCTTAGATCAAAGCTGAAAATCGTAAAACTCTTCGGCAATCTTTGCTTTTAGGCCATTGGCTTGAAAGAACAAAAACTCTTATCAAACAATCTAACCCAAAAGCGTCCTGGGATAATTATTTGAAAACTGACTTTTGATGGAACCCAGGCCGTCTGAGACAGCCTTTTAGCAGGTGAATTGAAACGGTGAAGAAAGTAGGTCAAATGCTCACAGCGTGAACGGTTGACCCAGTATTGCTTGGGTGCTTTCTGGCTGGATCAATGCTGGCAGAAGCCAGGTCAGTGGTAGTAAAACTGCCTGTACTTGCTATGTGCGGACACTAAGGGAGGTAACTCCTGCACACCCCCACCCTACGCACGCACGTCCCCACCCCCACCCCACGCATGCACACCGCTCACCCCCACCCACGCATACACACACCCCACCCCACCCGCCCACCCCCACCCCACGCATGCACACACTCAAGTCACTTCTTAGTTCTTAACTCAAGTCACCCCAAGTCACTTCTAAGTTCTTACTCAAAATGTCCTCAGTCATCCTCAAGTTCTTACTCAAGTCACTTCTAAGTTCTTACTCAAGTCATCCTCAAGTCACCCAAGTCACTTCTAAGTTCTTACTCTAGTCACCTCAGGAACTTGATCAAGACACCTCAAGTTCTTAATCTAAATCGCCTCAAGATCGTAATTAAGTCATCCTCTAAGTACAACCAAGTTCTTATTCAAGTTATCTTATAATTATCAGAAAAAAAACAATACAATCTATGTTTTTATCTTTAAATAGTAGATGTCTAATATAGTACACACACGCCTCAAAAAACGCGTCATCGTCGAGGATGTCTTGCTCAGCGTCCTTGGCGCGAGATTGGTCAGCATAGATCTTAATGAAGCTCTTACATCGTAAGCAACCGCATTGATTACAATTCTGGTCTATGGAAATGTCTTTTATAGACTCCATGTCTTTATTTATTGACTCCATCATTTTAAACAAATAATAATCCGCCATGATCTATTTTTATCAAAGAAACAAATTTATTTATAATAAATCAAAAACCAATCCAGTATGTTAGGATTGCAGTATTGATATTATTAAGTTCTTAAAGTATTATTCCATCTGAAATGGATCAAATGATCTTTTGTTGTTGGTGTTTTGGCATGCTTTTGTGTTCAGCTTCTGTATTTAGTGGTGGAGATGTTTGGACTGCTTTGGTTTTAGCTGTCTTTGTTTATATATTTTATAACCGTATAACCACCCCAGCAGCAATGCCGCCAAAAATGACAATTGCTTTAAGAAAATTCCGTGAAGACTGTGGCGGTGTAGGCAACCCTGTTGTTGTAGGCCTTGAATCAACTTGTTTTTGTTCTGGTGTTTTTATAGCTGGCATTGAAACAACTGGCTGTGGCTCTAGCACTTTTTCATTATGAGTTATATTATGCGCTGTAATTTTAATTTTGTTTGTTTGTTCCACTCTGCTAATCTTTTTCCTGCTGCAACACGCCCAGGATGAGGAGGCTTTTTACTGGTCACATTCTCCACCTGATTCAATGTTTTCTGATTCAATGTTTCCTGATTCTGCTGATTTTCTGGCTCGGTCATTTCGAAGGGAAATAAAATCTATATGATTAAAAGTAATTAATCCCATGATTAATGGCGACAGTAATGTTCCAAATTTGTAATATAGATCACAGCTTAGAGACTCTAATGACTTTGTTAAAACTGGATCATGCGTTAAATCATACATAAAATCTTGTTCAGAATCAATGGGAGCAAATCTACTGACTAGTTTAGTGTACAAACTAAGAACCATTTGCCCGACGCTTTTCACCATTCTCGATCCTAGTTGCGCTTTCATACCTGTTATGATACTTTACAATGTCTTGTGGCGACATCTGTTGAATCTGTTCTATGCTGAATCATTTCGAGGAACTGTTTTGTTTTTCCACACGCCGCCAAAGAATACAGCCTTTCCTTTTTGGGCATAATAGCTTGGTCATCAACTTGATCATTTGGAATCATAAGTTCAGGAAGGTTTAGTAGATCGTCGCTGTTCATGTTTTTTTATTAATTATAATTATTTTATTTTTTAAAAATGAGCGCCGAAAAAAACTGTTACCAACCTTGTGTACCATTCTGCTGTTATTGGAGGCCTAAGTGTAGGATACATGATGCTTGGTAAAAGCCTGTTAAAAATAAAACCAGCAGATCTTGGCAAACTAGACTTTGAAGACTCAGCAAAACTGATTGCTATTATTACAGCTTCATTTGCTACGAAAGTTTTTTCTAGTTAAGCAGGAATAATTCCTGACAGTATCAATATGTAAAATTAAAAAAATACTTTATAAAAAATGGCTTCACTCGTAATGATGATAGGTGGCGCTGTGGTGAATGCGCTTGCTTTTAGCGGAAGTAATTACGCATTTAGTAAACTATGGGATGATGGAGAGAGAAAAAGACATAACAAAGCTGTGGAGCAACTAGCTGCAGCACAAGATCACTATGAAAAGCAGAGAATTGAGCAGTTAGATTTTCATTAACGACAACTGAAAAAACAGGGACATGCAGCTTCACACATTTAAAGATGTTGATCAAGCAATAAAAGAGTATTATCTAGTAACGGGCAAACCAATCGAGACATTGCCCCCGCCCAAAATTCAGTGACTTTTATCAACCATCAGAAAAAACAAAAGATGCAAGAAATTCGCGTTTATTGCCGTTGGTATGACTGTTGTGTATTTTGTTGCGCATAATATTGGCTGAATAAAAAATGAACAAAATCTATTATCGCCAAAAGGATATTGGAGGGATAACGGCAGTTAAAAAGCTAAGCCAAGCAGCGGGAGTCAGTGAACAAACAGCAAAAGAATGGTTATCTAAACAAGCGATTTGGCAAATTTATTTACCTGCGCCTAAACGAATACAGAGACCACACTTTGTGAATACAACGCCAAATGACACCCATCAAATGGACCTTCTATATTTACCTCATGATACGATTAGACGAAAAAGATTTAAGTACGCACTTACAGTCATTGACATAGCTTCAAGATACAAAGATGCGGAACCATTAACACAAAAGAGTGCTTCTGCTGTTGCTGTCGCTATACAACTGATATACCAACGAGGCCCGCTAACTTATCCTCGCATGATTCAAGTCGATGATGGAAAGGAATTTAAAGGCCAAGTGAATCAATTAATTGTTGAAACATAGAGTTACCATTAAAAGAGCATTCCAGGAGTTCACAGATCACAGGCTTTAGTTGAAAACTTTAACAAACAGTTATCTGAAAGACTTTTTTTCTTACCAGTATCACAGAGAGCTGATTGACAATTCTCGCAACACAGAATGGGTTAGGAGACTGCCTCATGTTTTGCGCGCAATGAATAATGAAGAATTTAAATTAACCGGGCTAAAACCAGTACAAGCAATCAAAAAACAAACAATAAATGTTGCTGAAGACTCCAGTACAACCAGCAAACTATTACCGTTTGGTTTAAAAGTAAGGTACCTTTATTTACAGGGGAAGCAGAAGGGGACACTCGCATCAGGGCAACCGATCCAGTTTGGAGTGTTGATCCATATGAAATAAAAGAATTGTAAAAATGAATCCGCCCATGTATTATTTACGAGAAACTGACACAACAAAAACAACCAGCTCCTCAAGATCTTTTGTGAAGGAAGAACTGCAGATAATCCCACCAGACACAGTTCCGCTTTAATTAATTTACGTAATATATTTGAGTTAAAATGGAAGCTCACAACGAAGAAACCTTACGTATTGAGGCACAGAAGAAAGAATTCTTACATGGAACTAAACCGAAAGCAAGAATGATAAATGCAGAGACCTTGGAATTGATGCGGGAATCATTTGATTTGAATTCTGCTATTAGGGCAACATTTGCGAGGACTCATCAGCACATGGCAATACATCCAGATCACCTACAACCCAAAATCCCAAATTTTGATCATCAAAAATGAGATAAAGAATATCTTGAAATAATTAAAAAAAATTCGAGCACATCAAGCAAACATGAGAAAATTTTGAATGAATTGGATATTGATGCGATTGAGCTTATAGATAAACTTCAGGAAAAATATGAACCCGAAACCCGCGGACGAAGAAGGTATGTAATTATGCCGTTCTCCAATGTCCAATTGCATATGAAAACTCTGGATTAACAAACACACGTTTTGTGTTTGTTCTATCTAATGACTTCTTTGTTACAACCGTTGTGGGTTGATCTCATGTAGATTAGATCGTAGTTTTACGTTGTCATGATGAAAAGTCTTATTATCAAACAATGCTTCTTTGTAGTTGTCATGTGTATGTTTGACTGCACAACACTGCGAGATATTCCTTTTGCTTTCTTAATGGTTTTCTCCTGGCTCGAAATACTGTACATTTTCGACCTTAAAACCAATAAACTCCTTAATCACCCCTCCAGATAATTCATCCTTCATCTTTCCTAAAACCTTCTTATTAGTAATTGAATGCAAAGGCGAATCTTTAGGGTAATCGGATGTGTCATACCATCCTGCATGCCCTTTAGCTACTTCTATTTCCATGTCTTATAGATGTCTTCAGTAGGGATATCTATAACAAAGCTATCTGTATCTGTGTAAATACTTTGGACTCTGGATACAAGGGTTTAAAGTAGTCATAAAGAAACTCTAACATCAAAAGCTTTGATAATTCTAAAACGTAAACCCAATAAATACAGGTTTGTCCAATTTGACTTTCTTTTTTTTCATCATTATGCCAAAAAGCTGATCATGAAATCTTCTAAAGTCCTGATAATTTGGTTTTGAAGTCAGCTTAATTGCTTCGTTCTCTTTGGTGACCAATCTGACATCTTTGCGCTTGTGCGGATTCTCCATAGTCTTTCGAAAACAGCTGTTGTTCATCAGCTTGAAAAGTCTTTTTCTGAAGCATCTGTGGATTTAGTTCTGAGATCAGTGTTCTTCATGATGTATGGTTTCAATGAACTGTTCTTGATCAAAAGCAATTATACGATGAACAGCTGTCAACTTCAAACCATGTCTTAAATAAAATTGTAGAAGTCTGTAATGACAGACATAATTTTTTTTGCCCGAAGATTAGGCACAAGTTTAGGTGGCTCTGTTGGATTCGTCTTTAGGCTTTCTGCTGCTAATGGATAGTCATTATGCAGGTCATGGAGTTCGTGAGGATATTCTAAGTCAACTTCTAGAATGAACCGCGCTGTTGATCTGTCGTCAAACTGTCAACCACTTTAATGCCTTTTGAATATTTTTCGGATTGTCTTTTGTGTACATTTTAAAGTTACGTAAGGGAAGTGATTGCCCCAATACCCCAAACCCATCCAGTTTGTTTGAATCTAAACATGAGATGGTTAGACCTTTTTAAATTGGATCATAATAATTAGGTATTTTTTTGGGCCTTACAGTAATGATGCGACGCCAATTTTAATTTTCCTCCCGAAAATCCCTTTTTTCAATCACCCGAATCATTGGCGGTCAGACAAAAAAATTAAATCTTTTACCCCAGTAAATTTTTAAGAAAGCACCCCCAACTCATCCGGGGCGGGAAAAAAAATTTTGTAATGCGCGGGACCCAGGCTATAATGTTTCATCCCCAGGTCTTTCATATAATTTTCAAAGACGTCCGCCAACAAAAAAAAAGTAAACCCCATCAAGTTGAATATGATAGTCCCCCAAATTTTTTTCACTTTTAACTTTCCCACCCCTCTTGAGCTTTGGTAATCAAAATAAAGATGCCCTTTTTCCTCAAAGCCTAGAAAAGAACGCGCCTTTAGGGGGAAAAACGTATTTCAAAAAAATTTTTCCCAACTGTTAATGACTCATAAGGGTAAAAGCCCTTTTAACCCAAATGTTGGGTCCAAAAAATTCTTTTCTTATTGGGCAGGACTTTTAAAGGCCCTAGCCCCCCGGGGACTCTAATGAAAAACCCCCCCCATGTGCTGCCATAGAGTCATAAAAAGAAAATGTTATTTAAAGCGAAACACATGTACTTTTCTGATGACTGTGCAATGCATGTTACCTTGAAGGCTTTCGGTTACTGCTTGCATTAAAAGGTGAGAGTCGTACCTCGCAAGTTGTGAAAGAAGATGGGCAGCTTCCATGTTTTTGGGTTCAAACTTTAGTTGAAGATTGAAATTTACTGTGTGCTGCTCCTCTGAACTTTCCGCTAATGTGATCATGGTCTCTTACTGCTGGATTCGCTGCGTCTGATGAAAGGCCTAAAACCACAAATCCAACAGTGAGTGGCTGAGTCATACTGTTGTTGGTCTTCAGGTGTCATCTTGATATCAGATAAATTCAGATTATTAGAAAAACATTACGCACTTGCTGCATGCGTTTTAAAAAGTATTTTGCGGCATCTGGCCTCTGTATAATTCTGGCGTTGAATGGGCGCCATCCGACCTGACAACGATGAAAGCAAATAAACAAATCGGGTGATTACTCTTTAAGCCCTGTTTTTGGAAGTCTCTGTGGGGTTGGTCCTTCATAAGGAACAATAAGCGACTCGAAGTCTGCGTAAACAACATATGGACTAGTTTGCATCCTTTTCCCAGTTCTTAAAACTAACTTTAGATCCGGGCGGGGCGTAATTAGTTCTGTATTACAGTCAACTGGACCGATACAATGTTTTTATTTCGATTGCGGCTTTACCGGATGGAATTCTTGTTAAACTTTTTTCTACAGAATTCTTGCTTATGTCCTTGCTTTGAAGTATGCCGCAATAATCTACTCATTTTTTCGATCAAGTGTAATGTGGCAGCCCTGCTGGTGAAAACATCAGTAGTAAGTTCAACATGGCCTTTGCCTGGTTCGCCAATCGTTGGACGTTTCTTGGACACTTTAATCGGCTGTAGATTTGTTTCCTCATCCCATGTGTAACATTAAACAGTTATTGGTTTGTTTTGTTTTTCAAACTGATCAATTTTGTCCACGCTAACAGGAAAGGATATTCCACTAAAGTTAAGATCATTGATGAAAGGGTTCATAGTTTAGACATCTCTCTCTGCGTTTTTTTGCCGACGGAGCAGCCTAGAAAGAACCACCACATAAAACATTTGTCGTCTGTATTCCTTATGTTTAAAACTGCTCTTTTTGCAACTAATGCTGGAGGTAGGGGAAAATGTAAGACCTGCCTACAACCCGGTGCATACTTAGCCTGTTTTAATCGATCTCTATGACTTCGCCCTCTGACCAACCAGAACCCCTCATTTTGGCTTCTTCAGCGGCCACACAAACTGTGTAAGCAGCTGGTCTGCCCAACCAGGTGTTAAGTCATTATGAGAAAGAATAGTCTGCTGTTTAGTCGAGACCCAGACTTCTAGATTTTCTTCATTTATTGTTACAAGTCGATTAAAACAAACTAAAAATTACTTTAACTGGTGGGTCTAAATTTTTAGTTTACCCCGGAACTTGAGAAATAGCATAACCAACACTTGCCCGACGTTTGTTGAATCAATGACATCTAGAAAAATAAACATTTAAAAACTTTTGATAAATATTTTCCTTACCTCATTGCTCAAACAATCCGTCTGGACCTTCATATATCTTATCCATGCTGAGTTTCTGTTCTAAACTCAAAATATTTATTTAAATTAAAAAAAAATACTTAATCAGAATCAATATCAACGGTCTTTTTGTGCTTGGACTCATAAACTAAAGATAAAACACCCTTTGGCGTTGTTAATGTGAGCTGTTTAGAGCAGAGTTTTTAAAGTTTCGTTTACTTTTTTTAAACCTTCCTTTTTATCTGCTCAGTGTCCTGGCGTGAGAAAAACTTTTCCTTGCCTTTCTTTGAAGAAACAAACTTTTGTCTTTTATATCATCAAATCGGCCTGTAAACGACTAAATTCTTTATCCGTGATGTTTGAGTCACTAGCGCTTTATTATTATCAGTTTGAACGAACTAAGTTTAGCTGTTATTAGTTGAACCATAGCGTGTGCTTTTGGAGTTTAGTTTTTTAATTTTTTGCTACAGCACCTACACTAATGAACATAGGGGCCCAAAAGCTAAAGACAAACTGCCTAGAGGTAAAGCTGCGGGTGGCACCAAAACCTGTTGCTAAGAGACCTACACTTGTTCTGCTGAAGGAAACACTTTCAGTTGATGCTCCAGTAATTAACATAGGTAACAGCATTAAAAGGCAGCAGAAATACCTTCGTTTAGCTTTGCTGTATTTTGAAAGGTCCTGCTCTAGTTTTTGTTGCATTTGTGTACTGTTGGTTAATCTGAAGGTTTTTATGTCAGGGTTTTCTACTATCCCTTCTTTTTGGCGACTCGGGTGTTGTAGACACTTTTGGATAAACCTGAACAGACATGCTTTTTTAAAATAAAAAATAATTTAGTAATGTATATCTTTTAATCTGTTATCATGAAAAATTCAGCTGCGCATCATATATTAAAAACAAATGTACATTAAGTGGTTTATCAGCATCTTCTTCTTTATCAATTTGAATGTTTATTACGTTTTTAAAACCGTTCTCCCACTCCCATGCAACTGATTATCCTCTGTTGACCTTAAGTCAATCCATAAACCGTATTTCGCTGTTAAATAATCATCAAGCCTAACACTGTGAAGGTGTAGATCTTTAGACACAAGGTCTGCCGTTAGACGTCTACACCTCCCACCCCCAAACAATTGTTCTTATTTCATCAAAATGCTGATAAGGTCTAAGCCCGCTAGCGTAGATTTGGTTAGGACTACCCTCAATCGAACATTGCACTTTTGTTATTTTAGGATTAATAAAATTTTCAGTTTGTCTTTCGAATGGTTCTTCATCTTCACACAGCAATAAAATACCTTTAAGCGATCTTGCTGAGACGCTAAAACTAAAATTCCATATAGTGTCTGCCTTGCTTTTGGGATATGTTGTATGAAAGAATCACTCTTTCGTAATATATTGCTAATTTTGACTGATATTGTTGCTCAATCAACCTTGCTAAATGAGGGTTGCTAACAACGTCAAACTCTAACGAGATGTCAGAAATGCTGTACTTTGCTGCGGTGTCTGTAGATATAATAACACGTTTGTATTCATTAAAAGTTAGTTCGTATGACAATCTGTCTTTTAATGCTCCTTGAAAGTATGGTGCATGCGATTTTAACCCGCTCAAAATCTAAGGGAATGGAAAAGCGATTTCCATAGGCATAACTTACTGCTTCATGCTTTTTGCCGGATTTAGCATCTTCGGGCCTATTCTATGTTTTAGCGCTTCTTTATTTTCGATTCCTTGAAACGCAAGATTCAGCCCATTCATTCTCGGTTAACCATAGATCAGAATAGGTTAAATATATGTCTGCATTGTGTAAAGAAAATATTTCTTGCCCCTCAAGTTTTATAGAAATTTTCTTAACGATTGCCCGCCCAGATTCTGTACAACTGTCCTGTTTAGGTCTGTTGTTGAAGCGAGTTCTATTTTGAAAGTAAGTCGCGCAGATCCTGGCACAATCACTTCCCTCCGCTCCTAGATCTGGAAATTTGACAGTAAGAATTTGATCCGCATCAATAGTAGATGGATTATTTGGAACAGTAATATTCCGTTTATTTCCCTTCACGCCAAAGGGCTCTTTCAGTCTTCTATGCGGGTTAAGAATTGAGCCATATGCTTGTGACATTTTTTTATAAAACAAAATAAAAAAGTTAATTATTTAAAAACATGGCAGGCATTGAAGATTATGATGTTCCTGATCCTGGAGACGACATGAGTGATTCCCCTTGGGAGCAGCATCGCTCAGCGCTCTCATTGCATGATGAATTAGAAGGGGTGCAAAGGCGTGAATTAACAGAAAGTAAGGTCAGATCATTATACCAAAGTTTAGGACTAGAACCTCCCCGAAACTATATACCCTGATGATTTTGAAGTAAAAGATGACCATTTGTATGTGAAAAACAAGCAAGGACAACCTTTTCAGCTTACACATAAACGAGACTCATCAAAGTTTGTAGGCATGGGTACAATCAAAAAACACCTTCAGGTGGAAGTTCGAAATCGTCTTGGCCTTACTAAACCAGAATTAAATAGGGAGGCAGTTGCTAAACTTCAAAACACACTACAGGAACTCCCAACAGATAACCAAATACAAAACATGGAACTTGAAGTTTTAAATCAAACAGCAGACAAAATAATAAATGTAATAGATGCAGAAACCAGTTTGTCCGAAGAAACAGAATTAAAAACTATACGCAAATCACGGCTACCTGAGAGAGAATTAGAAGCCCTTGATCGTACTTTAAGAACCTTCAGAGGCGAATTAATAAACAATTTAGCAAAACTGAGTGAACTAAAGAAGGATATAGAAAAAGAAAAAGAAAAACTCGCTGATGCTGACGACGCCAACTTAGGGCGTGATGATAAAGAAAGAATAGAACAAAGACTACATGAGTTTAATCTAGAAAGATTAGCTAGACTAGAAGTGTTGAATACTAACCGAGAACAATTACAAACTCAAGTGAGCGAAATAAGAGAAACTATCCAAACAAATTTATATGAAAACACAACGCTAGCAGAACGAATACGAACGTTGTTTAGAGAGCAGGGAGTCACATTAGCAAGCGTTATAACAGCCTTGGGATTTGCAATAAGTACACTGGTGTTGGCTATTACAGGCGGCAGTGGTCAAAGTTCAGTGCCTCCCCCGCCATCTCCTCCATCGCCACCTGATAAATCATGGGTAAAAAAACAGCTTGATCATCTGCGAGTTTATTAAAAAAAATTAGCTAGTAAAGCTATAAACTCTTTACCTAGTATATTAGGGAGTGTCGTTAGCTGGCTTTTGTCTACTGCAAGCAGAGTAGTTGGCTTTATGGCCGAGCACTTATGGGCATTAGTTCTCTTAATAGTTGGGTTACTATTTAGTAAGATAAAGACCAAGTAATCCTAGGCCAGTTAATCCAACAACTAGTGCTGTCTTTTCATATTCATGGTCATTATTTTTTTTTTACTTCAGCGGTCTTTGGGCTTTGGACCTCGGGGATTGGATGACTTAACTTGGGGGGTCATCTTGTTTTTTTTTGTTTGTAATATTACGGGCTCAGAATTTATGTCGTTTTTTCCGACCTTCTGTTCATTGCCTGCCACAAGGATTTCATTATTGTAGTTTATTATTGTACCTATCTGAGTCTGAGGTCAGAAGGCAGCATGTATAACCAGTGCCCACAGCAAAGTCTACTTTCGATCTTGCGAATTGTAAAACATTTTGGTACCTTTTTATACTTGAAGGTAAATCAACTGTAGAATTAATGGCGTCCTCTAATTTGCTAAGTATTGTTTTTGCGCGTCAAAGCCAGTAGAAGGATCAGTTATGTTCGATCTTGCTTGTGCTTGCGAACCTAGCAAACACCAAACGTAAGTACGAATGGAGTCGTTTATTCGTTCTATTCCTGCTTTAGCTAGGCCCTTAGAAGTGTCTAAGATAAATGTTGTCCATGCTTTTTTTATGCTCTTGCTCTATGGATCCGAGGTGAACACCTGTGCCTGAAGAGAAAGATGTGTAAGGAGGATTCCAGTCATAGTTATACTTTCTGTGCACGCCCCAAAAATAAGGGGTGCCTAGACCATGATTAAGATCCAACTTTTGTCTAAAGTCTTCCTTAACATTAATATTGAATTCGTTACAGATCCTTTCAAAAGCCTTCATGTCTATTCTGTTGCTGAATGGATTAAACGGTTTGTCATTTGGTAATGGCGCTTGCAGTTCAGTCAAAATACGTCTGAAGGTGTAAAAAAAAAGAAATCTGCACACTGACCTCACCAAAGGATCAGGATGATTAGATGATCAGCATACGACACCCCACACCCAGTTGTTGCACAAAACACAGCAAAGTTTAAACTGGGTCTGATTAAACTGCATCGGATGACTGAACCACACTTTCGCAATGTGGTCTTTTTTAATAGGGGGGTTAAGATATCTGTTCAATGGAGTACTCACCTTTACTTGAAAGGGGTCAGACTGAGTCACAGAAATGTCGAGGGTTGTCAGTTGTTATATTTTTAAGATTGTAGTGCGGCCCAACAGAATATTTGCATTGTATATTTGAATGCACTCATTTTTAATTTGTTTTAAAAAAATGTTTGTAACAATAACAACCCAAGACCGTCCTTCGTTTTTAGAACATGCTGTTAAGAACGATTGGGGAAACCCAAAAGGGTCGCACCCCATAAAATTTTTTTACAAAGCATGGTTTCATATAAGTGAAACCAAGAATAATAAAACGATTCTAAAAGTTGACAAATCGGGGGCCAAAAGTTAGCCATTTAAACAATACCTGAATGGTTATTACGGGTTTTGCTCACTAAAAGAAGCAATGAGTAACTTTGACATTACTCTCAAACTTAACAATGCAAATTTGACAACAATGTAACATTCAAACCTGAAGAAGAAGCAGGTTACTATTTTGATAAAGAGCTAGCTAAAATGTTAGGCTTTGCGGCTAACAATCATAGATTTAGAGTTACACCAAGCAAAACAAACTTTATGGGGGGGAAAGTCCGCTCGATCTTGCATTACATTCTTTAAACTCTATTTTCATTTGATAGCTGAGCACTGATGAAAACTTAAAAAATTATGATGGAAGGGCCCTCAACTGGTTTAAGAGCTCTTCCGTCAGGAAAGCTGCATATTGCGATTATGAAATTATACAATTCCTAATTTACAGTTTAAAAGATTAGCTTGGGGGAGGGTCAGATCATTTAATATAAAGATCAACAGACAAAACAGGAATCGTAAATTTGTGATAACCTACACATTTTTTGGAAATAAAATAAAAACTGTACTAAAAAATAAAGTCGCGTGGGCCCGAAGAATCGGGAGTTACATTACACCTGTGAGGTGTATAACTTTAGAATTAAAAGACCTTGCAGGGCGTTGCAGACTTTGAACAGAATGGTGAGATAGGCGCTTTGATGGTTTTGAGTACACTAAAGATGGTGATTATAAACGCAAAGAGGTTGGCGACAACAAAAGGTTTCCTAAACTAGAACAACTGCGCAATCTAGAAGCAAATAAAAGCTGGCCAGTATGAAAATAAAATAGTTCGAAACCTGACAGCAAATGGCACTTAGAACCATATTTAGAATGGGACATAAAATTTGAATTCTTAAGCCCATTTACATTTTTGACCGCCAAAAAGTTTTAGAAAAGCTTTCAACTCTGGCCCTTTACATGTAAGTCTTATGCCAAAGGACAATAGCCGGAAAGAGATTGAAATAACGCCGTATGGGAAAAAAACAGTACATCCTCCACAGAAAAGAAACGTTTTAAAGGAAGCTTCTACAAAATTACAGTTCATTCCACGCAAGAAATTAGGAGACACGTTCACCAAAAGATCTTTGACATTTCTGTCTTAAAAGATGAGGCAAAAAATGGAGCTGGGAGTCAGTGACAATCTTATGAAAAGGGAAATTTTTATTAGTGGCAAAACTTAGACGTTGAAAAACTTAAGTTACCATCGTCGTTCTTCACAACGGTGAGGATATTAAGACCATAACAACCAGCGACAAAATTAATATTAGTCTAAATAAGAACGATTTTTTCAGGACAAAATTGGATTAATCTTACACTTTAGGCCTTTTAGGATTTTATTATACTGAACAAGTTCTGACAGAGAGTATGATAAAAATAATAACTGGATTAGATTAAATTCTGTTATAAAACTATGGAACAGTTAAACTTTATGGCAAAAAACCCCCCATTTTTTCATTGATTTTGTGACAGACTGGTTGTGGGAAACAATATTTATCCTCGACCTGTTACAAACGTTTATCGTTATAATTTTGATCATATTGTGATTTTCTGCCCAACACTTAAATGGAACAAAGCATATCACGATAGAAGGTTTATATGGATAGATGATAACATATTTTTAGTTGATCCTAGCAATAAACTGAGTGAGTGTTTAGAACACTTTTATAGACTGTTTGAGGGAACGCAGACACTATTTATTATAGATGACGTTCGGCAGAAAGAGACATAGTTAAAAGAGAAACACTTTGTCGAAACTGGCTTTCAGTGGAAGACATGCTGGAATAAGTGTGGATTTTATGTCAGAAATATAAACTCGGTTTAAAAAGAC
>JAFLJL010000554.1:7500-12500 GCA_018398815.1 Conus ventricosus | reverse complement strand
CGAAAACATTCAGAAAATTACAAGAAAGCTGATAAAACCACATACAGCAACATCCGCAAAAAAGAAAAAGAGCTTGCACACTGCATGGAGTTAAGCGACAGGGTAGAGGCAACAGCAACAAAAGAAGCCTTTATAACGCTAAGGCAAGGTACCAAGGTAAATTTTTGACAAAATAGTTAAAAAATGTTATTTGGGTTTATTTCGCCATTACCTTCTTTCATCATTTATGAACACATCTGTGCAAGCCATTTTGCAAATAAAACTCGTTTTATTGTCTTATTTCGATATTTTTTGTGGTGTGTGTGTTGAAATTTTCTCACTAATCTTAGCTAAGAAAAATTCGGCAACTTTGAGACCTCATATCTCCACTTTGAGACCTCATATCTCCACTTCTAGAAGTCGGATCGAAAAATTCAAAGAGCAGACGACGCAGGAAGAAAAACTCTACAACGACGAGAACAAGTTGAAACACGCAATTTCATTGGCTGGCTGATATAGCTAGCAACAGACACAAAGAGAAGCACTTTCGCTTCTTCGACCAATCAGCGCGCTCCTTTCTTCTCGGCTTCGGGCTTGGCTTTTAGCTGCCTGTATCCGGTCGTTTTGCTTTGTTCACCACTGACACGATCTTTCTAGCAAATTCTACACCTGAGTTTACAATCTTTTCTTTGAAGTGTCCCAACATCGTTTGATTATGGGAAAGAAAAACCCACAGAGGGCTGATAGGCCAAAAAAAGCGTAAATTTCCTGGGAACCGATACACAAGAAGGCTGGAACAGGCAGGGGGAAAGCGTCAGCGAAGAAATGCAACAACACTCGCCGCACCCTTCAACCTCGTCGTCAGCGAAGAAATGCAACAACACTCGCCGCACCCTTCAACCTCGTCGTCAGCGAAGAAATGCAACAACACTCGCCGCACCCTTCAACCTCGTCGTCAGCGAAGAAATGCAACAACACTCGCCGCACCCTTCAACCTCGTCGTCATCGGAGAAATGCAACAACACTCGCCGCACCCTTCAACCTCGTCGTCAGCGAAGAAATGCACAACACTCGCCGCACCCTTCAACCTCGTCGTCAGCGAAGAAATGCAACAACACTCGCCGCACCCTTCAACCTCGTCGTCATCGAAGAAATGCAACAACATCGCCGCCCTTCAACCTCGTCGTCAGCGAAGAAATGCAACAAACACTCGCCGCACCCTTCAACTCGTCGTCATCGAAGAAATGCAACAACACTCGCGCACCCTTCAACCTCGTCGTCATCGAAGAAATGCAACAACACTCGCCGCACCCTTCAACCTCGTCGTCAGCGAAGAAATGCAACAACACTCGCCGCACCCTTCAACCTCGTCGTCATCGAAGAAATGCAAACAACACTCGCCGCACCCTTCAACCTCGTCGTCAGCGAAGAAATGCAACAACACTCGCCGCACCCTTCAACCTCGTCGTCAGCGAAGAAAATGCAACAACACTCGCCGCACCCTTCAACCTCGTCGTCATCGAAGCTCAAACAAAGCTCTCAAATCGATGTTGAGTTGATGATGAGCAAGAACTGACAGGATTTCGCTTCATCGATGTAAAAATATGACAGACTTTGTATTGAACCTTCTGTGCACCTGAATGTAGGCGACCTTGGGTGAAAACAAACGGCAGTCGTCTGTGTCTGAAGACAGGAGTTCGCTGGCATCGAAACTGACATTTACTTGCCAGTGTCAACACAAGCTTTCTTTGTGGACATCATCAAAGTGTGGCAGAACATATGAAGTGAATAGACGCTTCCCCTTGCAATGTTTGCCATAGGAAGAAATTTTACCCAAGGCAAACGATTCCTGGGGAATATGAACATGCCAACTTCATATACAAGACCAGCTGGGGCTTACACAAAAAGGCCATACTTCATGCTACCGAGAGAACTGCTGATGAAAGCACACAGAAGGCTGCAGGTAAACAATGTTGATCTTTGTGTTTGCTTTGTGTGTGTGTGTGTGTGTGCAAACATGTGTGGGTGTGTGAATGTGTGTGTTGTGTGTGTGTGTGTGTGTGTGGTGTGTGTGTGTGGGGGTGTGTGAATGTGTGTGTTGTTGTTGTTGTTGTTGTTGGTGGTGTGTGTGTGTGTGTGATGTGTGTGTGTGTGTGTGTGTGCGTGCGTGCGTGCGTGCGTGCGTGTGTGTGTGTGTGTGTGTGTGTGTGTGTGTGTGCTGTGTGTGTGTGTGTGTGTGTGTGTGTGTGTGTGTGTGTGTGTGTGTGTGTGTGTGTGTGTGTGTGTGTGTGTGTGTGTGTGTGTGTGTGTGTGTGTGTGTGTGTGTGTGTGTGTGTGTGTGTGTGTGCGTGTGTGTGTGTTTATATGATGTATGCGTGTGTGGGCATGAATTTTTGCAGCTAGGTTTTTGTAAGAGTTTGGGTTGTGTCATGATGTGTGTTTGTATAGGAATGTCATAGTGTGTTTGTGTGTGCTTGTGTGTATTTCATGTTGAATGTGTACGTGTGTTTATGTTATTTCACGCATAAGTATATTTTCTGCGACAGTACTGCCTTTGACAGATGTATATTCACAATTGTGTGTGTGTGTGTGTGTGTGTGTGTGTGTGTGTGTGTGTGTGTGTGTGTGTGTGTGTGTGTGTGTGTGTGTGTGTGTGTGTGTGTGTGTGTGTGTCTGTGTGTGTGTGTGTGTGTGTGTGCAAACATGTGTGGGTGTGTGAATGTGTGTGTGTGTGTGTGTGTGTGTGTGTGTGTGTGTGTGTGTGTGTGTGTGTGTGTGTGTGTGTGGTGTGTGTGTGTGTGTGTGTGTGTGTGTGTGTGTGTGTGTTGTGTGTGTGTTTATATGATGTATGCGTGTGTGGGCATGAATTTTGCAGCTAGGTTTTTTGTAAGAGTGTGGGTGTGTCATGATGTGTGTTTATATAGGAATGTCATAGTCATATGTGTGTTTGTGTGTGCTTGTGTGTATTTCATGTTGAATTTGTATGTGTGTTTATGTTGTTTCACGGCATAAGTATATTTTCTGCGACAGTACTGCCTTTGACAAGATGTACTTTCACATTGTTTTGGCTAGACTGTGATTCTCTCTTTCTCCTTGCAGCTGAGCTTGAAGGCATCAAAGGGAGAGGAGGTCGCTGTTTCCTGCGATGGAACCTGGCAGAGGAGAGGTTTCCAGTCAAAGAATGGGGTGTTTACAGTTCTCAGTGTGGACAAACAAAATTCAAAAGTCATCGACACTGTTGTCATGTCCAACTACTGCGATGCATGCGCGAAAAATAAGAAAAAGAGGACAGAAGAGGACTTCACTGAGTGGAAGCAGACACACGCCCCTAACTGCGACAAGAATCATGAAGGGTCAGCAGGCAGCATGGAGCCAGCAGGAGCTGTGACGGCGTTTCAGACGAAGTGAGGCTCTTCATGAACTGAAATATGTTTCTTTTTGGGTGATGGGGACAGCAAGTCTTTCTCATCTGTGAGTAAAGCTGAACCACCCATTTATGGGGATGTAGACATTGAAAAGCTTGAGTGCTGTGGCCATGTCCAAAAAGAATGGGGAGGCAGTGACCAACAAGGTTGCAGCACTGAAGAAAGAGAAATACCAACATATGGGAAAAACTATGACTGGGTTGGTGGGAAGGGGGGACTGACAAAAAAGATGATTTTGAACATTCAAGGGCACTATGGGGCTGCAATCAGGAACAATGTAGGGGATGTGAGGGCCATGCAGAGGGACATCTGGGCATATGGGAACACAGGAATAAAGTCCATACTAACTGTGGTGTTGTGGTGTCCGTCGAAAAGAATCCTCCTACAGATCCCAACAGAAATGCACTGCCACCTTATGTCTGCCAAGCCATCAGACCAGTTTTTGAGACACTGTCGTCTGACACACTGCTTTCCAAGTGTGCTCATGAGGGTACCCAAAAACACTAATGAAAGCTTCCCAAACTTGATATGGGAACGCTGCCCGAAAACTGGTTTTGTCGGTCGCCCTCGTCTCACATTGGCTGTGTCTGATGCAACAATTGCATACAATGATGGAGAGATGGGCCGCCTGAGCATTTTCACCAAGTTGGGGATGCCAGAAGGACACCATACCACCAAGTGTTTCCATGAGCTGGATGGGGGGAGGATCAAGGCGGCTGGAGCAAGACTTCAACCAGCAGATCGTCGAGCCCGAAGACTAGCGGCCGCCAGGTTACAGAAGGCCAAGAGGAGTTTTACCAGGCAGGTGCTCATGAATAGTTCAGGTCAGTGTTATTTTATCATTTCAGAACTTGGAGGAGGCAGAAAAACAGCATGGTTTGCAAGAAAAAGTCTGCAAAGCTATTATTACATGTGTACCAAACTTTCAAAGCCGATTTTCTCAAAACTGCGTTTTCACGTACTCGTGTCACTAATGTCATCATATTTCATTTAATTTTTGTCCAAACAACTTGAAATTTTGTGGAGATCATCGTGATGCTGTGTTCTTTGAAATGACCTAAATCAAAGGTCTGGGTCATGTCAGTAAAGTTTTTAAAATGTTCACTTTTAGTTGTACTTGAATGATCACTCACTTACAGCTAATATACATTAGGACTCTGAATTTAGGTCATTTTATAGATGTCACATTTTTCTAAAACATGCAAAATTTGAACACTCCAAGTGTAATAGTGTCTGTGTGAGAGTGACAACCCCAACGCCATGATTTTATTTTGTGCCGTTACCCCCATCCCATTTAAAGCACATATTGTAAGATTAAAAAATATGCCCAGATGTAAATGGTTATTACCTACTGCTAGCACAATAACCAAGGAAGGTTATCACCAATTTTCATCAAAATCTGTGCATATGGTGAAATGAACCCAAAGAAACATTTTTGAACGATTTTTTTCAAAAATCGACCTTGTTACCTTGTTAAAGACCACAAACCCAACTTCCAAAACAACCCAACATGTAGACTAATAAACCCATCCAAATCCGAACTGGGCCAAATGAGCAAGAGAATTTTGGAAAAGGCTATAAGAAGATGTAAAATCA
>JAFLJL010000554.1:0-2500 GCA_018398815.1 Conus ventricosus | reverse complement strand
ATGGGATTCGAACCACGACTTCCCCAGCCCGGGGGTCCGCGACCCTAACCACTTCGCCACGGCGGTGGTGATTGTCCAGTTTTTATTGTCCATGACACTGTTGTGGCTCTAACGTAGCGAATTAGTAATATAGGAAGGTTGTTTTTTTGACGCTGTAACTTAAATATGCACTTGGTGTGTGTGTGTGTTGTGTGTGGTGTGTGTGTGTGTGTGTGTGTGTGTTTTGTGTGTGTGTGTGTGTGTGTGTGTGTGTGGTGTGTGTGGGTGTTGGTGTGTTATGTGTGTGGGGTGTGTGTGTGTGTGTGTGTGTGTGTGTTGTTATTGTTGTTCTTGTTGTTGCTCTTGTTGTTCTTGCTGTGTTACTGCTGCTACTGCTGCTGCTTTAAAACAGTAATGTATTAGATGGCAGGTAGTGATGCTGTAAGTGCCAGATATTAATATAGGACGGCGTCAGCAAAACCTGTTCTTGACTTTATCTTGTTGATGGACATGATGTCCTACATCAATGCCACCTTCAACATCACCATCTACTACAGCATGGGGTTCCGCACAGACAGACCTTTTGGGAGCTTTATGGGCAGGAGACAGAAGATAGGGCTGCCGCCAGTAATAGCAGATGGTTTTCGAATACTGTTACTTCTATGCGTTTGTTCTCATACGTGGCTGGTGGAAAACAGTATAGCGTGGCATTGATAGCAGCTCGGCATCCAATGTTGTGTGACAGGTGCCATGTTTAAAGTGATGACCAAAGCAAATTGCACCCCCTCCCTCCTTTTCCTTCATGATCTCGAAAAAGCCAGTGTTAAAGTGAACTACATCATGCTCAATGATGTCTGGTGACCATTCGTTTGAAATAAAAATTAGAAAATAAAAAGATCTACCACCCAGAAACAAACACACAAGCTTTGCAAAGATATTTTATACAATGCATGCTGTCGTAAAAACGAAACAAAAAAAAAAACAAAACAACAAAAACAACAACAACAACAAAAACAGCTGTCCAAAACAAAATACACAGGTGCAGACAACAACAGTGTCAACTAAAGAGCAGAGACAAATAGTAACAATCTCAACAGACAGAAACGGTCCGAAAACAACCAAACGAAATAGAGAATGAGAATGAAACAGATGCCAGTTCAGTACATTGAGATATATCCCGTGGGTTTTCAGAGGTAAATGCGCTAGCCTGAGTGTTTCTGTATGTCTATCTGTCTGTCTCTCCCTCTCTAGGTCGAAGCCCTTTCCCTTCATTCCTCAGAACAAGGCGACTGAATGGTCTCTGTACCTGCCCGCAGGGTGACGGCACCCACCCATAACGTCACCTGACACGATCGCCGTCCTTTCAGCCCCACTGGAGAACCCATTTAATAGCCAGCCAGTGGCAGACAATCTCCTTTACCAAGGACCGGGGAGGTCGGCAACTACTTGTCACTATGCCGCGGACATGCAGCACTTCCCAGTAATTGTTCCCTCCTTCAGTATACGACTTGGGGTATCCCCCACTGGGGGATGCCCGAGTTCGCACACGTGAAGAACCCAAGGAACTTGCGCTCATCAACTGCCCAAAAATACCCTTAAATTTTCCTAAAATGCTCGAAAAAATTCGGCCGACTCCATGACAAGGAGGCATCTGCGACGTTGAGAAATACAAAAATTTTAGAATCAAATGAAAGATCACAATCCCCTGTTGTCACAAAGTTAAAAGAAAGCAAGTCACTCATCATCAGAATCCGTGCTCTCTGTTCGTCCAGTTAAGGCAGTATGTCTGAAACAATGCAGCTGCTGGGATACTGTGATAATAGTGATGCACATGTCACATAAAATCCAGCAGGTCACGTTTCTTTTCTTCTTGATTGAACTGAGGCGGGATCAATGTTTTGAAACTGGATATAATCCTCAACATTTTTCGCCATGAAAACACAGAGGTTTTGTCTGAGGTCTTCTGCATCCTCGTGCAGATGCAATGAAGCAGCGCGAAAAAAAGCAATTCCTGTCTGCAGGTACCTCCACCCTCCCATACTGTTGAATCTCAGCCTGGAATCAACACGCACACACGCACTCTCTCTCTCTCTCTCTCTTTTCCCTCCTCCCCTCTCTCTCCTCTCTCCCCTCTCTTTTCTCTCTCTCTCTCCTCTCTCTCTCCCTCTCTTACACACACACACACACGCCCCACACAAACACACACACAAAACACACACCACACACACACACACACACACACACACACACACACACACACGCACACACACACACGCACGCTTTTGCGCTCGCACATGCTCCCCCCCCCCCCACACACACACACACTGTAAAGACTCCATTATCTGTAAAAGGGATATCATTTTTCTGGAGGCAGTCTATAAAAAGCCAGCCACAATGTCACAACTTTTGACAGTAAAGACTCCTTATTGCAAAAAAAGATATTAATAATGAGTCACGAGAAGTTAAGCTCTTTATGTTACAGACTAAAACTCAGCGTTAAAATGCAACATTAAAAAACGGG
>JAFLJL010000552.1:17500-18680 GCA_018398815.1 Conus ventricosus | reverse complement strand
GTGTCCCTCTTCGCCTTGAGCACCCTGCCTTGCTGTTCCCTCCTGTCCCTCTTCGCCCTGAGCACCCTGCCTTGCTGTTCCCTCCTGTCCCTCTTCGCCCTGAGCACCCTGCCTTGCTGTTCCCTCCTGTCCCTCTTCGCCCTGAGCACCCTGCCTTGCTGTTCCCTCCTGTCCCTCTTCGCCCTGAGCACCCTGCCTTGCTGTTCTTTCCTGTCCCTCTTCGCCTGAGCACCCTGCCTTGCTGTTCCCTCCTGTCCCTCTTCGCCCTGAGCACCCTGCCTTGCTGTTCCCTCCTGTCCCTCTTCGCCCTCAGCACCCTGCCTTGCTGTTCTTTCCTGTCCTCTTCGCCCTGAGCACCCTGCTTTGCTGTTCTTTCCTGTCCCTCTTCGCCCTCAGCACCCTGCCTTGCTGTTCTTTCCTGTCCCTCTTCGCCCTGAGCACCCTACCTTGCTGTTCCCTCCTGTCCCTCTTCGCCCTGAGCACCCTACCTTGCTGTTCCCTCCTGTCCCTCTTCGCCCTGAGCACCCTACCTTGCTGTTCCCTCCTGTCCCTCTTCGCCCTGAGCACCCTGCCTTGCTGTTCCCTCCTGTCCCTCTTCGCCCTGAGCACCCTGCCTTGCTGTTCCTCCTGTCCCTCTTTCCCCCTGAGCACCCTGCCTTGCTGTTCCCTCCTGTCCCTCTTCGCCCTGAGCACCCTGCCTTGCTGTTCTGTCCCTCTTCGCCCTGAGCACCCTGCCTTGCTGTTCTGTCCCTCTTCGCCCTGAGCACCCTGCCTTGCTGTTCCCTCCTGTCCCTCTTTGCCCTGAGCACCCTGCCTTGCTGTTCTGTCCCTCTTCGCCCTGAGCACCCTGCCTTGCTGTTCCCTCCTGTCCCTCTTCGCCCTGAGCACCCTGCCTTGCTGTTCTGTCACTCTTCGCCCTGAGCACCCTGCCTTGCTGTTCCCTCCTGTCCCTCTTCGCCCTCAGCACCCTGCCTTGCTGTTCTGTCCCTCTTCGCCCTGAGCACCCTGCCTTGCTGTTCCCTCCTGTCCCTCTTCGCCTTGAGCACCCTGCCTTGCTGTTCTGTCCCTCTTCGCCCTGAGCACCCTGCCTTGCTGTTCCCTCCTGTCCCTCTTCGCCCTGAGCACCCTGCCTTGCTGTTCTTTCCTGTCCCTCTTCGCCCTGAGCACCCTGCCTTGCTGT
>JAFLJL010000551.1:27500-32500 GCA_018398815.1 Conus ventricosus | reverse complement strand
AGGCTTATCAGGTTATGAATCCTGAAACAGCTGTCGATTTCTGGTAAGAAGAGGGCCAGAACCCTGGAGACAGTGGCAGACCAGCTGAACAGAATCGCAGCTGTGGTCGAGGAGACACAAAAGTGACTTCCGTCAGGCTGAAATTTCCCAACCCCAAAACAGGCGTCCAGTGGCGATGTGGGCAAGACACCCTCTCATAACAGGCACGCCTTGAGACTCCCAACCATCCAGGATTGGCAGGCTCGTGGCGATGTGGGCAAGACACCCTCTCAAAACAGGCACGCCTTGAGACTCCCAACCATCCAGGATTGGCAGGCCAGTGGTGATGTGGGCAAGACACCCTCTCATAACAGGCACGCCTTGAGACTCCCAACCATCCAGGATTGGCAGGCTAGTGGCGATGTGGGCAAGACACCCTCTCAAAACAGGCACGCCTTGAGACTCCCAACCATCCAGGATTGGCAGGCTAGTGGCGATGTGGGCAAGACACCCTCTCAAAACAGGCACGCCTTGAGACTCCCAACCATCCAGGATTGGCAGGCTAGTGGCGATGTGGGCAAGACACCCTCTCAAAACAGACACGCCTTGAGACTCCCAACCATCCAGGATTGGCAGGCTAGTGGCGATGTGGGCAAGACACCCTCTCAAAAAAGGCACGCCTTGAGACTCCCAACCATCCAGGATTGGCAGGCTCGTGGCGATGTGGGCAAGACACCCTCTCATAACAGGCACGCCTTGAGACTCCCAACCATCCAGGATTGGCAGGCTAGTGGCGATGTGGGCAAGACACCCTCTCATAACAGGCACGCCTTGAGACTCCCAACCATCCAAGATTGGCAGGCTCGTGGCGATGTGGGCAAGACACCCTCTCATAACAGGCACGCCTTGAGACTCCCAACCATCCAGGATTGGCAGGCTAGTGGCGATGTGGGCAAGACACCCTCTCATAACAGGCACGCCTTGAGACTCCCAACCATCCAGGATTGGCAGGCTCGTGGCGATGTGGGCAAGACACCCTCTCAAAACAGGCACGCCTTGAGACTCCCAACCATCCAGGATTGGCAGGCTAGTGGCGATGTGGGCAAGACACCCTCTCATAACAGGCACGCCTTGAGACTCCCAACCATCCAGGATTGGCAGGCTCGTGGCGATGTGGGCAAGACACCCTCTCAAAACAGGCACGCCTTGAGACTCCCAACCATCCAGGATTGGCAGGCTAGTGGCGATGTGGGCAAGACACCCTCTCATAACAGGCACGCCTTGAGACTCCCAACCATCCAGGATTGGCAGGCTCGTGGCGATGTGGGCAAGACACCCTCTCATAACAGGCACGCCTTGAGACTCCCAACCATCCAGGATTGGCAGGCTAGTGGCGATGTGGGCAAGACACCCTCTCATAACAGGCACGCCTTGAGACTCCCAACCATCCAGGATTAGCAGGCTAGTGGCGATGTGGGCAAGACACCCTCTCATAACAGGCACGCCTTGAGACTCCCAACCATCCAGGATTGGCAGGCTCGTGGCGATGTGGGCAAGACACCCTCTCATAACAGGCACGCCTTGAGACTCCCAACCATCCAGGATTGGCAGGCTAGTGGCGATGTGGGCAAGACACCCTCTCATAACAGGCACGCCTTGAGACTCCCAACCATCCAGGATTGGCAGGCTAGTGGCGATGTGGGCAAGACACCCTCTCAAAGCAGGCACGCCTTGAGACTCCCAACCATCCAGGATTGGCAGGCTAGTGGCGATGTGGGCAAGACACCCTCTCATAACAGGCACGCCTTGAGACTCCCAACCATCCAGGATTGGCAGGCTCGTGGCGATGTGGGCAAGACACCCTCTCAAAACAGGCACGCCTTGAGACTCCCAACCATCCAGGATTGGCAGGCTAGTGGCGATGTGGGCAAGACACCCTCTCATAACAGGCACGCCTTGAGACTCCCAACCATCCAGGATTGGCAGGCTCGTGGCGATGTGGGCAAGACACCGTCTCATAACAGGCACGCCTTGAGACTCCCAACCATCCAGGATTGGCAGGCTAGTGGCGATGTGGGCAAGACACCCTCTCATAACAGGCACGCCTTGAGACTCCAAACCATCCAGGATTGGCAGGCTAGTGGCGATGTGGGCAAGACACCCTCTCATAACAGGCACGCCTTGAGACTCCCAACCATCCAGGATTGGCAGGCTAGTGGCGATGTGGGCAAGACATCCTCTCATAACAGGCACGCCTTGAGACTCCCAACCATCCAGGATTGGCAGGCTAGTGGCGATGTGGGCAAGACACCCTCTCATAACAGGCACGCCTTGAGACTCCCAACCATCCAGGATTGGCAGGCTAGTGGCGATGTGGGCAAGACACCCTCTCATAACAGGCACGCCTTGAGACTCCCAACCATCCAGGATTGGCAGGCTAGTGGCGATGTGGGCAAGACACCCTCTCATAACAGGCACGCCTTGAGACTCCCAACCATCCAGGATTGGCAGGCTAGTGGCGATGTGGGCAAGACACCCTCTCATAACAGGCACGCCTTGAGACTCCCAACCATCCAGGATTGGCAGGCTCGTGGCGATGTGGGCAAGACACCCTCTCAAAACAGGCACGCCTTGAGACTCCCAACCATCCAGGATTGGCAGGCCAGTGGTGATATGGGCAAGACACCCTCTCATAACAGGCACGCCTTGAGACTCCCAACCATCCAGGATTGGCAGGCCAGTGGTGATGTGGGCAAGACACCCTCTCAAAACAGGCACGCCTTGAGACTCCCAACCATCCAGGATTGGCAGGCTCGTGGCGATGTGGGCAAGACACCCTCTCAAAACAGGCACGCCTTGAGACTCCCAACCATCCAGGATTGGCAGGCTAGTGGCGATGTGGGCAAGACACCCTCTCATAACAGGCACGCCTTGAGACTCCCAACCATCCAGGATTGGCAGGCTAGTGGCGATGTGGGCAAGACACCCTTCATAACAGGCACGCCTTGAGACTCCCAACCATCCAGGATTGGCAGGCCAGTGGTGATGTGGGCAACACACCCTCTCAAAACAGGCACGCCTTGAGACTCCCAACCATCCAGGATTGGCAGGCCAGTGGTGATGTGGGCAAGACACCCTCTCATAACAGGCACGCCTTGAGACTCCCAACCATCCAGGATTGGCAGGCCAGTGGCGATGTGGGCAAGACACCCTCTCAAAACAGGCTCCAATCCTGGCAGCGCCAAAAATATTTCTGGCATCAGAAGGACATCAAAGAGTCATGAGCTGAATACGCCCCAGTCCTAAGAGTGTAGGACGTTCAGAGCCGAAACACTTGTTGGAGGGGAGCTCATCTGAAGACCTTCCGTTGTCAAGCTGTCCCTAAGAGTGTCTTCCTTCTTTTATCTAAAAACAACAACAACAATAAAACAAAATCCGGTCAGTCTAGCTAAGTCTACAGAGCAAAGAAAGTGCCCCAAGACAATTATTGTCCCTTTATCCTTGATTTCTTTAACATGTTTAATCCTTACGTTTAGGCAGTTGAAACCTGTCCGACACATGTCGCTTTGCATCGCCCAAAACAGGAGTTAGATCAATATGTATCCTGAACCTTGTGAGGGATATAGGAGATAAATATGTATCCTGAACCTTGTGAGGGATATAGGAGATAAATATGTATCCTGAACCTTGTGAGGGATATAGGAGATAAATAAGTACACTGAATTTTGTGATGGATACAGGATGCTTTCTACTTTCTCTCCTCCTCTCTGCTTTGTTTTTATTTTATTTTAAGTTGTATTGTTTTGATGTGTGTGTGTGTGTGTGTGTGTGTGTGTGTGTGTGTGTGTGTGTGTGTGTGTGTGTGTGTGTGTGTGTGTGTGTGTGTCATACATGTGAGTAGGGGCAAGGGGAAGGGTGGGTCTTGTGTGTGTGTGTGTGTGTGTGTGTGTGTGTGTGTGTGTGTGTGTGTGTGTGTGGTGTGTGTGTGTGTGTTGATGGTGGTGGTCTGAGAGAGAGAGAGAGAGAGAGAGAGAGAGAGAGAGAGAGAGAGAGAGAGAGAGAGAGATCTTTAATTTTCAGTAAAGATGTAATTTGTTTTATAATTACAATTTCTGATTATATTATTTTACTTATAAATGTTAAAATGTTTCCCTGAAATGTTTCCTTTATGACTTTTATGTCACTCAGATGTTATTTGTATTTATTTTCGTTTCTCATCAATCTATTTATGTTTTCTAAATGTCAGTACAACAATATATATTAATCTGACAGTAAATGCTTTCAGTCAGTCAGTCAGTCAGTCAGTGTGTGTGTTTTGGGAGAGGGGGCTTCATTTTCTGGTGTGTGTGTGTGTGTGTGTGTGTGTGTGTGTGTGTGTGTGTGTGTGTGTGTGTGTGTGTGTGTGTGCGTGCGCGCGTGCATGCGTGCGTACGAGCGTGCGTGCGTGCGTGTGTGCGTACGCGTACGGGCATGCGTGCGTGCGTGCGTGTGTGTGCGCGCGAGCGCGCGTGCGTGCGTGCGTGCGTGCGTGCGTGCGTGCGTGCGTGCGTGCGTGTGTGTGTGTGTGTGTGTGTGTTGCGTGGAATCGTATTGTGTAGCATTGTATGGTCTCGTTCTGTACTGCTTTGAACTGTTTTATGAAGCGTTGCATCATTTTGTGTTGCATTGTGTGTTTTTTGTTGCGGTGTGTTGTTTTGTGTAGCGTTGTATCGTTTTGTTTTGTACTACGTTGCATTGTGTGTCTAGCGTTGTGTTGTTTTGTTACATAAGCCTACTGCGCTGAATTTTGTGCTGCGTTGTATCGTTTTGTGTAGCGATGTGTCGTTTTGTTCTGTGGTCTGCATCTGCTGTACCGTGTTGTTCCGTGGCGCGTTGTACGGTTGCATACAGATTTGCAGTGATCTGTTCTGTGGTGCGTTGTACGGTTGCATACAGCCTTGCATTGATCTGTTCTGTGGCGCGTTGTACGGTTGCATACAGCCTTGCAGTGATCTGTTCTGTGGCGCGTTGTACGGTTGCAT
>JAFLJL010000551.1:17500-20000 GCA_018398815.1 Conus ventricosus | reverse complement strand
CTGTAAACACTTTTAAATGATTTGGATAGCTGTTTTCTAAATGTTCACGAACTTCAGCTGTTTAAAATATTTACATTATCATTTTTCTTTAACATTGTGTATTTGTAATCAAAAGAGGCGTTTAGGTGCTCCCAAGGAGGCATTGGAGGTACCGCAGGAAATTTTGGTATAGCAGTGATATCAATATTACAATGTGACATAAAGTCAGATGTGTAGTTTCTAACTGGTTGGATATATGATATGTTTTTAGAACTCTTAGGAAAATTTTTTATTGGAATCCATCAGTATTTCTTCCGTAACTGAATTTTCAACAGAAAGACTTCTGACAATATACTTAGACACATCCAATATTCGTTTCTCATTAAGTGGTAATGTATTTGTTTCTTTATAACATTATAAGTGTTTGTATGAACTGGAACTCCGAGAGCTAATTTCATGGCCTTACTATCCAAGCTTTGCAGTCTCTTTAAAAGAGAATTAGGTGCAGAGAAATATAACTTCCTGTCCATATGTTAATTTCGATCGGACTAAAGAGATGTATAGATGTAAAAGGGTATGACAGTCCTGACCCCATGGTTGACAACATATTATTTAAGAACGTTTAAATCTTTTCTTGTTTTATCAATTAGACTTTCAATATGTGTTTTCCATTCAGCTTAGGGGTTAAAATACCCCCAGGAATTTAACTTTTTGTTTATATCAAGAATCTGTCCGTCTAGCAAAAGCGAGGGTAGCATCTTTGGGTCTCACCATTGTTAAACAACATAAGACATGTTTTTTCTCCAGATAGTTCTAATCCGTTGTTCTTCATATATATAGATAATTTATCCAATTCCTTTTGGTACAACTTCTGTACAAAGTTTATTGTTCTTTTTATTGGAATGTTTTCTTAATGTACAGTTAATCCAAATAGCGATGTCATCTGCATATTGAACTACATGCGTAGCTTTTGACATAAATTTGGGAAGATCATGGATTAGGATTGTAAACAACATGGAGCAATAACTGATCCCTGTGGAATACCCATATCTACATTCCTAAAGGATGAATAAGTTCTTCCAATCCGTGTACATATGCTTCTTTCCGTTAGGAAGGTTTTGATGTAATCAAACATTCTCCCAGAAATACCAACATTTTTTATGAAGAAATGTTGACTGCTGTACCTTTTCCGTATAACTTGAAAATATAAAGGTAAAGAAAAAAGGTACCTTTGGAGAAGTCTTCAACGTTTCGTGCTGTAAGCACTTGGTCACGAAGTAAAGTGTTGAGGTTGTAGGGGAAGCTGGCAGGTTTCTTGTGACCACAGTTCAGCCCAAAAAGGTAGGGGAGGGGGTTTACGCAGTCATAGGCTTTTTTGACATCAAAAAATGTAGCCAAAGTACTTTTTCTACGGGAGAATTGTTTTTTAATGTGACTAGTCAGTTTTACTAAATGGTCTGTGGTACAACGACCTTTTCGAAATCCCGCTTGCTGAACAGGAATCACACCATTTTTTTCACAGTAATATAACAGTCGTTTTTGAATAATTTTTTCTAAAAGTTTACCAGCATGAGATGTTAGAGCTATGGGTCTGTAACTATGTAAAGATGTTCTCGGTTTACCTTCCTTGAGTACTGGGACTACTACCGAACTTTTCCAGATTCTTGGAATAGTGCCATTAATCCAACATTTTTGGAATAATGAATGCAGTAATACTTTCCACGAAGAAGGTAAGTGTCTGATGAGTTGATAGGACACTCCATCAAGGCCAACAGCTGAATCATGTGAAGGGATAGAATCTAAGGCTTCTGTTAGTTCTGACATCAGTAAAGTGAGTTTAGGAAATGTTCGTTTTCTTGTGGAGGAGCCATGTAATCATCTTTTTGTTCCTCATTGTATCTGTGACGACGGCTTTCCGGCTGAAGATTTTTAGACTGACTACAAGCTGAAAATAAACCAGAAAAAGCTTCAGCTTTATCCAAAGCAGAAGAAAAATCAGTTTGTAGCTTTATAGGTATGACTGACTTTTATAGCAATTTTTTCATTTCTTTCACTTTTTCCAAACTTTAAATAAATCTTTTGATTCCGATACTTCGGCTTCGCAAAACTCAACCCAGTACTTCTTTTTTGCTTGAGCAATAATTTTAGTACATTTATTCTTTTCTTGTTTCATGATTTTAAAGTTTTCATCTGACATATTTCTTATCCATGTTTTGTAGCTTTTTTCGCTTTGACTGTACAGCGAGTCTACATTCTTCTGTCCACCATACGTTGCCCACATATTTTCCAATCTTTTTGTATTTATGTTTTGGGATAGTCTTTTCAGCTGCTAATAATAACTACTTTTGAGAAATTAGCATAAAATATATCTAGATCGTCATCCTCGATTGGTGATGTATTTTGCGACAGAAGAAAAGTTTGAAAGCTTCCCAGTCGGGCCAATTTATAGTTAAATTTTGGAATTTTGCTTTCAGTGGTAGACAGTTCATCAAATATATTTTCATTAAAAAATATTGTAATG
>JAFLJL010000551.1:0-10000 GCA_018398815.1 Conus ventricosus | reverse complement strand
ACTAAACTGGAACACTCCTACAGTTACTCGGGGAAACTCCAAACCTCTATTTTGTGTCATACAATGACTGAGATGAGCTGTTGGCACGGGGAACATTCCATCGTCCTTGTTCTGCCTTTCCATCATTATGGTCAATGCTGCAGCTATTTTACAATCTTTTTTGAAAAGGATTGCACGTTGGAAAATCCGCTTGTCCACCATTATGAGCTGCCCGTCCTCCAGCACCCCACCCATCATACCGCTAACAGCTCTATCCTGCCCTCCACCCCCCCCCCAACCCATCATACCGCTAACAGCTCTGTCCTGCCCTCCCCCCCCCCCCCAACCCATCATACCGCTAACAGCTCTACTCCTGCCCCCCCCCCCCCCCCCCCCCCACCAACCCATCATACCGCTAACAGCTCTATCCTGCCCTCCACCCCCACCAACCCATCATACCGCTAACACAGCTCTGTCCTGCCCTCCCCCCCCCCCCAACCCATCATAACCGCTAACAGCTCTGTCCTGCCCTCCCCCCCCCCCCCAACCCATCATACCGCTAACAGCTCTATCCTCCCCCCCCCACACACACCCCCCCATCATACCACTAACAGCTTTGTCCTGCCTCCCCCCCCCCCCCCCCCCACACACACACACCCATCATAACCGCTAACAGCTCTATCCTGCCCCCCCCCCCCCCTTATTCATACCGCTAACAGCTCTATCCTGCCCCCCCCCCCCCCCCCCCCCCCCACACTCACAAACCCCATCATACCGCTAACAGCTCTGTCCCTGCCTCCCCCCCCCCCCACACACACCCCCATCATACCGCTAACAGCTCTATCCTGCCCCCCCCCCCCCCCCCCCCACCCATCATACCGCTAACAGCTCTATCCTGCCGCCCCCCCCCCCCCCCCCCACACACAACACCCATCATACCGCTAACAGCTCTGTCCTGCCTCCCCCCCCCCCCCCCCCCCACACACACACCCCATCATACCGCTAACAGCTCTGTCCTGCTCCCCCCCCTCCCCCCCAACCCATCATAACCGCTGACAGCTCTGTCCTGCGCCCCCCCCCCCTCCCTCCCCCAACCCATCATACCGCTGACAGCTCTGTCCTGCTCCCCCCCTCCCCCCCAAACCATAATACCCGCTGACAGCTCTGTCCTGCCCCCCCCCCCCCCCACTCCCTCCCCCAACCCATCATAACCGCTAACAGCTCTATCCTGCCCCCCCTCCCTCCCCCAACCCATCAACCGCTAACAGCTCTATCCTGCCCCCCCCTCCCTCCCCCAACCCATCATAACCGCTAACAGCTCTGTCCTGCCCCCCCCCCCCCCCCCCAACCAATCATACCGCTAACAGCTCATCCTGCCCCCCTCCTCCCTCCCCCACCCATCATACCGCTGACAGCACTGTTTCTGCCCCAACCCCACCCCCCAACCCATCATACCGCTAACAGCTCTATCCTGCCCCCCCTCCCTCCCCCAACCCATCATACCGCTAACAGCTCTATCCTGCCCCCCTCCTCCCTCCCCCCAACCCATCATACCGCTGACAGCACTGTTCTGCCCCCAACCCCACCCCCCCAACCCATCATACCGCTAACAGCTCTATCCTGCCCCCCCCCCCCCCCTCCCCCCCCAACCCATCATACCGCTGACAGCTCTGTCCTGCCTCCCCCCCCCCCCCCCAACCCATCATACCGCTAACAGCTCTGTCCTGCCCCCCCCCCCCCCCAACCCATCATACCGCTAACAGCTCTATCCTGCCCCCCCCCCCCCCCCCAACCAATCATACTGCTAACAGCTCTGTCCTGCCCCCCTCCCCCCCCCCCAACCCATCATACCGCTAACAGCTCTATCCTGCCCCCCCCCCCCCAACCCATCATACCGCTAACAGCTCTGTCCTGACCCCCCCCCCCCCCCCAACCAATCATACCGCTAACAGCTCTGTCCTGCCCCCCTCCCCTCCATCAACCCATCATTCCGCTAACAGCTCTATCCTGCCCTCCCTCACCCCCCCAACCCATCATACCGCTAACAGCTCTATCCTGCCCCTCCCCCCCCCCAACCCATCATACCACTAACAGCTCTGTGCTGCCCCCCCCCCCCCTCCCTCCCTCCCCCAACCCATCATACCGCTAACAGCTCTGTCCTGCCCCCCCCCCCTCCCTCCCGCAAACCATCATAACCGCTAACAGCTCTGTCCTGCCCCTCAACCTCCCCCCCCAACCCATCATACCGCTAACAGCTCTTACCTGCCCCCCCCCCTCCCTCTCCCAACCCATCAACCGCTAACAGTCTGCCCTGCCCCCCCCCCCTCCCATCCCCCAACCCATCATAACCGCTAACAGCTCTGTCCTGCCCCACCCCCTCCCTCCCTCAACCCATCATACCGCTAACAGCTCTATCCTGCCCCCCCCCCCCCCCCACACCCATCATACCGCTAACAGCTCTAGCCTCCCCCCCCCCCCCCCCGCCCCAACCATCATACCGCTGACAGCTCTGTCCTGCTCCCCCCCCTCCCCACCCAACCCATCAAACCGCTGACAGCTCTGTCCTGCCCCCCCCCCTCCCTCCCCCAACCCATCATAAACCGCTAACAGCTCTGTCCCTCCCCCCCCCCCCTCCCTCCCCCAACCCATCATACCGCTAACAGCTCTGTCCTGCCCCCCCCCCTCCCTCCCCCAAACCCATCATACGATAACAGCTCTGTCCTCCCCCCCCCCCCCAACCCATCATACCGCTGACAGCTCTGTCCTGCCCCCCCCCCCCTCCCTCCCCCAACCCATCATACCGCTAACAGCTCTGTCCTGCCCTCCCCCCCCCCCCCCAACCCATCATACCGCTAACAGCTCTATCCTGCCCTCCACCCCCCCCCCCCCCCACCAACCCATCATACCGCTAACAGCTCTGTCCTACCCTCCCCCCCCCCCCCCCTCAACCCATCATACCGCTAACAGCTCTATCCTGCCCCCCCCCCCCCCCACACCCCCATCATACCGCTAACAGCTTGTCCTCCTCCCCCCCCCCCCCCCCCCCACACACACACACACGCATCATACCGCTAACAGCTCATCCTGCCCCCCCCCCCCCCCCCATCATACCGCAAACAGCTCTATCCTGCCCCCCCCCCCCCCCCCCCCCCCCCCACACACACACCAATTATACCGCTAAGACTCTGTCCGCCTCCCCCCCCCCCCCCCCACACACACACACCCCATCATACCGCTAACAGCTCTATCCTGGTCCCCCCCCCCCCCATCATACCGCTAACAGCTCTATCCTGCCTCCCCCCCCCCCCCCCCCCCCCACACACACACCCATCATAACCGCTAACAGCTTTATCCTGCTCCCCCCCTCCCCCCCAACCCATCATACCGCTGACAGCTCTGTCCTGCCCCCCCCCCCTCCCTCCCCCAACCCATCATACCGCTGACAGCTCTGTCCTGCCCCCCCCCCCCCAACCCATCATACCGCTAACAGCTCTATCCTGCCCCCCCCCCCCCTCCCTCCCCCAAACCCATCATACCGCTGACAGCTCTGTCCTGCCCTCCCCCCCCCCCCAACCCATCATACCGCTAACAGCTCTATCATCCCCCCCCTCCCTCCCCCAACCCATCATACCGCTAACAGCTCTATCCTGCCCCCCCCCCTCCCTCCCCCAACCCATCATACCGCTGACAGCTCTGTCCTGCCCCCCCCCCCCCCCCAACCCACATACCGCTAACAGCTCTGTCCTGCCCCCCCCCCCCCCCCCCAACCCATCATAACCGCTAACAGCTCTATCCTGCCCCCCCCCCCCCCCCCAACCAATCACACCGCTAACAGCTCTGTCCTGCCCCCCCCCCCTCCCCCCCCAACCCATCATACCGCTAACAGCTCTGTCCTGCCCCCCCCCCCCCCCCCCCCATCAACCCATCATACCGCTAACAGCTCTATCCTGCCCCCCCCCTCCCCCCCCCAACCCATCATACCGCTAACAGCTCTGTCCTGCCCCCCCTCCCCCCCATCAACCCATCATACCGCTAACAGCTCTATCCTGCCCTCCCCTCCCCCTCCCCCCCCAACCCATCATAACCGCTAACAGCTCTATCCTGCCCCTCCCTCCCCCCCAACCCATCACAACCACTAACAGCTCTGTGCTGCCTCCCCCCTCCCTCCCTCCCCCAACCCATCATAAACCGCTAACAGCTCTGTCCTGCCCCCCCCCCCCCCCTCTCTCCCCCAACCCATCATTCCGCAACAGCTCTATCCTGCCCCCCCCCTCCCTCTCCCAACCCATCATACCGCTAACAGGTCTGCCCTGCCCCCCCTCCCTCCCCCAACCCATCATAACCGCTAACAGCGCTGTCCTGCCCCCCCCTCCCTCCCCCAACCCATCATACCGCTAACAGCTCTATCCTGCCCCCCCTCCCTCTCCCAACCCATCATACCGCTAACAGGTCTGCCCTGCCCCCCCCCCCCCTCCCCCAACCCATCATACGGCTAACAGCTCTGTCCTGCCCCCCTCCCCCCCCCCCCAACCCATCATACCGCTAACAGCTCTAATCCTGCCCCCACCCCCCCCCCCCCCCCCCCCCATCAACCCATCATACCGCTAACAGCTCTATCCTGCCCCCCTCCCCCCCCCCCCCCAACCCATCATACCGCCAACAGCACTGTCCTGCCCCCCCCCCTCCCCCCCATCAACCCATCATACCGCTAACAGCTCTATCCTACCCTCCCTCCCCCCCCCCCCCCCACAACCCATCATACCGCTAACAGCTCTAATCCTGCCCCTCCTTCCCCCCCAACCCATCATACCTCTAACAGCTCTGTGCTGCCCCCCCCCCCCCTCCCTCCCTCCCCCAACCCATCATACCGATAACAGCTCTGTCCTGCCCCTCAACCTCCCTCCCCCAACCCATCATACCGCTAACAGCTCTATCCTCCCCCCCCCTCCCTCTCCCAACCCATCATACCGCTAACAGGTCTGCCCTGCCCCCCCCCCCCTCCCTCCCCCAACCCATCATACCGCTAACAGCTCTGTCCCTGCCCCACCCCCTCCCTCCCTCAACACATCATACCGCAAAACAGCTCTATCCTGCCCCCCCCCCCCCCCCACACACACACACACCCATCATACCGCTAACAGCTCTAGCCTCCCCCCCCCCCCCCCAACCATCATACCGCTGACAGCTCTGTCCAGCTCCCCCCCTCCCCCCCAACCCATCAAACCGCTGACAGCTCTGTCCTGCCCCCCCCCCCCCCCCCCCCCGTCCCTCCCCCAACCCCAAACATACCGCTAAGAGCTCTGTCCTAGCTGAGGACCTGAACACCTTCTACACCCGCTTTGACCAGCACGATTTCCGTATGAACAGCAGGACATGCTGGAAGCAGTAAAGCAGATGCCTGATACACCCGTCGAACTTGATGAGCGTGAGGTGGAATCATGCTCAAGAAGGTCAACCCTCGCAGTGCGAGTGGGCCGGACAACATCAGTGGCAGGGTCCTGAAGAACTGCTGCACTTCTCTGGCTCCGGTGTTTTCCAGGCTGTTTCAGGAATCCTTGGACAGTGGCGTCATCCCCAAAATGTGGAAAGCATCAACTGTTGTCCCTGTCCCCAAGAAACCCAACCCCAAAGGCCTGAATGACTATCGACCTGTCGCTCTGACCTCCATCCCATTCAAGTGCTTGGAAAAGCTTGTTCTGCGTCGGCTCCTAGAGCAGACCCAAACCCACCAGGATCCTCTACAATTCGCATACTCAGCGAACAGAATACAGAGGACGCGATAAACACCTTTCTGCACTCGGTATGCAAGCACCTGGAGAGGCCCAAGTCATATGTGAGAGTGCTTTTCCTTGACTTCTCAAGCGCTTTCAACACCATCCAGCCTCACCTGATGATGTCCAAGCTGATGCAGATGTCTGTGAACCCACGTCTCATCCAGTGGGTGTTCAGTTTCCTCACTGAAAGACTACAGCGGGTGAAGATTGCAAGTGCTTGTGACATCTGGTCCTCTGAGTTAGAGACCAACACAGGAGCACCTCAGGGCTGCGTACTTTCACCTGCGCTGTTCACACTGTACACCTCTGACTGCAGATGTGAAGAAAAAGGTGTCCTCCAGGTCAAATTCTCAGACGATACTTCTCTGTCTGGAATGATTGTTGATGGAGAGGAGGAATCCTACAGGGACTCAGTGAACAGGATGGTCACCTGGTGTGACAACAACTACCTGTGCCTGAACGTCAGCAAAACGAAGGAGCTGATCGTCGACTTCAGGAGGAAGAAACCACCGCACACTCCCATCCAGATCAAAGGCGAAGAGGTGGAGATTGTTGAACAATACAATACCTTGGCTCCATACTGGACAACAAGCTGGGCTGGGCAGAGAACACGGCTGCTCTAGTGAAGAAAGGGCACCAGCGTCTTCACTTTTTGAAGAAGCTCAGGTCCTTCAAGGTCAACCCAGCCATCCTGCATATTTTTCTACACCAGCACTGTGCAGAGTGCTATAACCTTCAACAGTCTGTGCTTCTTTGGCAGTCTGGGGAGGGGGATGTCGGCAAGCTGACCAAGCTCACTCGCACAGCGAGGGATGTGATCGGGTTGGATGTGGCCGGCCTCCACGATCTCTACGAGACGAAAGTGCTGAGACGTGTGCAGGCAATCCTCGGTGACCCATCACACCCTTGCACAGTGAGCTGGACTCTCGGAGGTCGGTGAGGACTCTGGCAGACTGCTGAGTGTCAGAGCACGGACAGACAGACTCTCCAACTCATTCCTCCCCAGTGCCATCAGACTGTACAACAGGATCCCCTCCATGCACATGATGAACAGCTGAATGTCGCTACTTTTATCTTTGCCGGTTCTTAAAACAATTTTTGCGCGTGCGCGCGCGTGCGTGCGTGCGTGTGTGTGTGCGTGCTGTGTGTGTGTGTGTGTGTGTGTGTGTGTGTGTGTGTGTGTGTGTGTGTGTGTGTGTGTGTTGCGCGCACGCGCGCATGTGCATGTGTGTGTGTGTGTGGTGTGTGTGTGTGTGTGTGTGTGTGTGTGTGTGTGTGTGTGTGTGTGTGTGCGCGCGCGCACGCGTGTGTGTGGTGTGTTTAAATCGTATGTATCGAGGGATGCCTGGTCTTAAATAATCATATTTATATTTCAATCTTATTAAACTGAATATATTTAGATAGAGTATGTTGGGTTGCTTTTAATGATGATGAGATGCTCACTTTTAAAATTTTAGGTTCCATGTTTTAAAGAGAGTGGATGTGTACTGTAGCTGCGCACGCACATGTATTTGTACGTGTGTGTGTGTGTGTGTGTGTGTGTGTGTGTGTGTGTGTGTGCGTGCGTGTGTGTGTGTGTGTGTGTGTGTGTGTGTGTGTGTGTGTGTGTGTGTGTGTGTGTGTGTGTATGAGATGTGTTGTGTGTGTGTGTGGTGGGGGGGGGGGGGGGGGGGGGGGGGGGGGGGGGGGGGGGGGGGGGGCGGGAAGGGGAGAGTGTTTGTGCTTGCATGAAGATATTTTACTGATGGGATTGATTTACTAAAGGATTCTTACACAGGCATTTTACGCCTTTTGTGTGTGTGTGTGTGTGTGTGGTGTGTGTGTGTGTGTGTGTGTGTGTGTGTGTGTGCTGTGTCTGTGTGTGTGTGGTGTGTGTGTGTGTGTGTGTGTGTGTGTGTGTGAGTGTGTGTTGTCCTGGTATATGGCTGCTGTGCTGTCGAAAATGAATTTTCCATCTCTTGGACAAATAAAATTGTTATCCTGTTATCCTGTATCCTGCCCCCCCCCCCCTCCCCCCCCAACCCATCATACCGCTAACAGCTCTGTCCTGCCCCCCCCCTATCCCAGCCCATCAAAACCGCTAACAGCTCTGTCCTGCCCCCCCCCCCCCCTACTCCCCCAACCCATCATACCGCTAACACCCTCATCCTCCCCCCCCCCCCCCCCCAACCCATCATACTGCTGACAGCTCTGTCCTGCCCCCCCCCCCTCCCTCCCCCAACCCATCATAACCGCTAAAAGCTCTGTCCTGCACCCCCCTCCCTCCCCCAACCCATCATACCGCTAACAGCTCTGCCCCTGCCCCCCCCCCCCCCCCCACCCAACCCATCATACCGCTTGACCAGCTCTGTCCCTGCCCCCCCTCCCCCAAACCCATCAACCGCTAACACCCTATCCTGCCCCCCCCCCCCCCCCCAACCCATCATACCGCTAACAGCTCTGCCCCTGCCCCTCCCCCCAACCCATCATACCGCTAACAGCTCTTCCTGCCCCCCCCCCCCCCCCCCCCCAACCCATCAACCGCCAACCAGCTCTATCCTGCCCCCCCCCCCCCCTAACCCATCATACCGCTAACAGTTCTATCCTGCCCCCCCCCCTCCCCCCCCCCCCCAACCCATCTACCGCTAACAGCTCTGTCCTGCCCCCCCCCCCCGCCCCCCCCCCCCCCCCCCGTCCCTAACCCATCATAACCGCAACAGCTCTATCCTGGCCCCCCCCCCCCCAACCCATCATACCCGCTAACAGCTCTATCCTCCCCCCCCTCCCTCCCCCAACCCATCATAACCGCTAACAGCTCTATCCGGGGCCCCCCCCCTCCCTCCCCCAACCCATCAAAACCGCTGACAGCTCTGTCCTGCGCCCCCCCCCCCCCTCCCTCCCCCAACCCTCAACCGCAACAGCCTATCCTGCTCCCCCCCCCCCCCCTCCCCCAACCCATCATACCGCTAACAGCTCTGTCCTGCCCCCCCCCCTCCCCCCCCCCAACCCACATACCGCAACAGCTCATCCTGCCCCCCCTCCCTCCCCCAACCCATCATACCGCTAAACAGCTCTGTCCTGACCACCCCCCCCCCCCCCCCCCAACCCTTTCAAAACCGCTAACAGCTCTATCCTGCCCCCCCCCCCCCCCCAACCCATCTACCACTAACAGCCTGTCCTCCCCCCCCCCCCCCAACCCATTATACCGCTAACAGCTCTACCCTTTCCCCCCCCCCCCCCCCCCCAACCCATCATACCGCTAACAGCTCATCCTGCCCCCCCCCCCCCCCCCCCCCAACCCATCATGCCGTGACAGCCTGTCCTGCTCCCCCCCCCCCCCCCCCCCAACCCATCATACCGCAACAGCTCTATCCTGCCCCCCCCCCCCCCCCAACCCATCATACCGCTAACAGCTCTATCCTCCCCCCCCCCCAACCCATTATACCACTAACAGCTCTATCCTGCCCCCCCCCCCCCCCAACCCACCAAAAACCGGGTAAACAGCTCTGTCCTGCCCCCCCCCCCCCCCCCCCACCAACCCATTACAACCGCTAACAGCTCTGTCCTGCCCCCCCCCCCCCCAACCCATTATACCGCTACCAGCTCATCCTCCCCCCCCCCCCCCCAACCCATCATACCGCTAACAGCTCGTCCTGCCCCCCCCCCCCCCAAACCCATCATACCGCAACAGCTCTATCCTGCCCCCCCCCCCCCCCCCCCCCCCCAACCCATTCATAACCGGTAACAGTTCTATCCCTGCCCCCCCCCCCCCCCCCCCCCCCCCCCCCGCCCAACCCATCAAACCGCTAACAGCTCTGTCCCTGCTCCCCCCCCCCCCCCCCCCCCCCCCCCCATACCGCAACAGCTCATCCTCCCCCCCCCCCTCCCCCCCACCCCCAAACCGCACCCCCCCCCCCCCTCCTCCCCCAACCCATCAAAACCGCTAACAGCTCTATCCTGCCCCCCCTCCCCCAACCCATCATAACCGCTAACAGCTTCCTATCCGGGCCCCCCCCCCCCCCCCCCCCCCCCCCCCCAACCCATCATACCGCAACAGGCTCAAATCCTCCCCCCCCCCCCCAAAAACCACTCCCCACCCCCCCCCCCCCTCCCTCCCCAACCCATCATACCGCTAACAGCTCTATCCTGCCCCCCCCCCTCCCTCCCCAACCCATCATACCGCTAACAGCTTCTTCCTGCCCCCCCCCCCCTCCCCCAACCCTCATACCCGCTAACAGCTCTATCCGCCACGCCCCCCCCCCCCCCCC
>JAFLJL010000549.1:0-65938 GCA_018398815.1 Conus ventricosus | reverse complement strand
CCCAGCTTAAAGCGGAAAAAGGATCAAAAAAGGGGAGGGGGATGTTAAAGAATAAAAAAAAAAAGGCCCCCCTTTTTTTTTAAGGGGGCCCAGAAAAAGGAAATTTGGGGCCAACGATTTTCCCCATTCCTCCAAAAAAAAAGGGGTTTTTAAAAAAAACCCCCCTTTAAGACCCAAAATGCAAAAAGTTTAAAACCAAGGGCACTTTAAAAGAAAAACCCCTTTAAACCTTTTTATTAGAACTGACTTTAATCCGGCGTTTTGCGTCTTCGGGAAGACCCGAAGCAAATACACAGTCACGACATTTCTCTTGATTTTGAGTTTTTACAAACCCTGAACGGCCAAACAAATCTTAACCCTATAAAAAATAAACAGTTTTTTAAATTATGAAAGATTTAACACTCCACTACAAAAATAGAAAAAAGCGAAACCCTTGAACATACATCAAACAGTCCGAAGCTTTAAAAGGAATTTTGTTCTTGTTTACTGAAGGAACAACTCCTTTCTAGAGAACAGAACGTTTATAACCAAAAATTGAAAAGGTTGACTGGCAAAAAAGGCACGTCTATCAGTTGTATTCGGGGCGGGGGACTTTTCCCTCCCCAAACACTTTGATAAATAAAAAAGTTTTCGTGGAGGTGGGAAAAGGGATCCGCATTGATCGGTATGTAAAAAATTTTCGCCTTTATGTTGTAAGACTCGAAGACTATTTAATAACCAAAAGGGCTGGTTTTAATTTAGATCCCTTGACAAAAATTTGTTTGGAATGGAAAAAGGGGTAGGAAAAATGTAAAAAATTTAAAAATATTCACAAAAAGCAGACGGAACGCCCCAAAAAAAATCATGTTTTTAGGGTTTGGGGCTCAAAACATTGAAAAAACAGGAAAAGACTTGCTTATTAAAAGTAGAAGAAATTTAAAAAAACAGAGGAAACTTGAAGTTTCTTTCTAAAACCGCACGTTTTCTTATCTGCGGGGTTCTGGGTGGGAAAACTCTTCGACTTTTTTGTTAAAACAATATACGGGTTTCATTACGGTACATTGTTAAAATTCTGCACAACCTTTAAGCACAACAGTCTTAAAAAAAAAAGGGAATTTATTTGGACAGACGAAAATTTTTTTTATTGACCTACGACAAACTGACGACTGTTTAGAACATTACTATAGCTTTTTGGGGGAACTGAAACGCGTTTATTATTGATGCCCTGTTCAGCAAACGAGAATTGTTAAAAAAAAAAAAAAGCTCTCTAAAAACACCTTTGGTTTGCCACCCTTTAGTTTCTGTGGGGGCTCTTAACCAAAAATACAAATCTTTTTTAAAAGCTTTAAAACGCAGTAAAATCTTGTATTTTTTTAACAAAGGGAAAAAGATAGTTTTGAAAATTTAATGAAAATTATTAATAAGGGAAAAGGGGATAAACAAAAAAAAAAAAGAGCATAAAAAATTTTAACACGCTAAGCTATGCCGGACGAACCCCCCCCCCCCCCCCCCATTCAATACTTTATTTTTAAAAAATTTTAAATATTAAAAAAAATTTTCCGGGGGCCAAAAATCAAAAGCGCACTACCCTAAAGCTTGCAGTAAAAAAAAGACTAGCAGACCAGCCGAGTTGATCGATAAGGTGATGGGAAAGGTTTATTTTTTGAATACACAAGAGGGTTTCAAACGAACAGAAATTGAAGACAAAAAACGCAGCAATATCCTAAACAGAAAAAAAAAGAAATCTAGAAACAACTGATTAGGCAAATATAAATACAGGCTTATAGACAAGACAATAACGGGTCTTGGGGGCCTAATTAAGTGGTTTTTAAATTTAAACTGCGAACCCCCAATGTAATTTTGGATAAAAAACCATTTCAGAAAGCTTTGAACAGGCCCCTTTCTTATATCTTTTTCCGGGAACAAAACAAAAAACAGTTTGTAAAGATACATATAAATTTGAAATGTGCTGAGCAAAAGAAGTCCTTTATTGAAGTGGGGGATAACAGTAACCCTAGAATTTTTTCCCAAAACCACAAATCCCAACACGTACTTTGATTTTTGTTTTTTTTAAATTACCCCTGGGGAGTAAAATTTCTATTTGCCAGAACAGGGTTTTACAAGGGAGTACAATTATCGTCTGAAACTTGGAGGGCCCCTTGGCTCGTTATTGTTTTTACAAAAAACGGAGATGAAATAAACATTTTTTTCATCATCGAAAAGGGTTACGGATGTTGACAAAGGCAAACAAACCAGAAACCCCGATTTTATTTTCTTAAAATTTTGATTTTTTTGCTTTTTACTCGTTGTGAAGTGCTACCAGAAGGTTTATAAAAAAAATTTTTTAAAAAATTTAATTTGATTAAAAATGGGGTTCAACAGTTTGGGTTTTAGAAAATAATGAATTCAAAAGGAAATAGAAAGCGATTTGGATAATTTGGGGCCCAAAAGAAATATGCTAAAGCTTTAAATACTCTTTCTTATGTAATTAGGGGCCCCAGCTGTACTGCTAAGGCTGGGTCATATTTCTCTTTTACTACGGGGGGGGGGGCCCCACCTTTTTAGCATTAGGGGCCGGGCGTTTTAAAAACAAAAAACCCTAAATTAAAAAGCCACTGCCATTGTTGCCCTCTGGGAAAACTTTGTTTCATTAAGATAAGAAAAACAAATCATTAAGGGGTGAAAACTTCGGACGAAGTTTTCAGAAGCTAGCCGTTGTGGGGTTTAAACGGCGAAAAATGAACTTCAAAGGGGGGAGAAAGACTTTTATTTCACGACGGTAACCGATGAAATTTAAACAGAACTTAAAAAACAAACACACGATCTTTAAACCCAAAAAAACCCAAAAAAAGTTTAAAAAAAAAAAAAATTTAGAAAAAAATAAATACATTTTTTTTTTAAAACTCACGGTTTGGGGGGACAACCGCGCTCTCAGAACAACCGATTTTTTGGGGGCAGGCTTTTAAAAAAAAGGTCCTTTTAAAAAAACCGGAGGGTTGTTTTCAAAAATTCTTTCAACTTCATTACGCTACGCTCCAAAGGATCGTTAAATTGGGACTGGGGCTCTAATCTAACATCGCCCTCTGCCTCCCAGGAGCATAAAATTTTTTTTACTTTTTATTTAAAATGGGGGTTTGTTTCTTACCGCCAAGAATTGACAAACAAAGCACATACAAACCATGCATTCAAACCATTTGGGGTCTTCTTCGGCGAAAACTAAATCCATTTAAATTTGGGACAGAAAAACATTCTTTGTTTGTACGTCCCAAATTTTAAAAAGTGATTTATTTTTTTCGCCTGAAGAAGACCCATGGTTGAAATGCTCGGTCTTGTCATGTGCTTTTTTTTGAAATGTCATTGGCGTAAAAAAAAACTTTTCAAAAATTTTATTTTCTTCGCCCCCATCATCACTCCATTTTGAAATCTTCTTTTAGGCCAAAGGGCAAAGTTTTTGATCACCTTGGAGTTTCAGAAAATGCTTTTTTTTTTTTTTAATTTTGGGGGCGACTGGTTTGAGCCTGTTTTTTTAAATTCTTAATTGTTATGGCACGTAAACGCTGGAAATCTCCTAACCCTTTCTGTGTTGCGTTCTCTGTTTTTCGTAGGTCCTAATTTCTCTGTATTTGATGGGAAAACACGTCACTAGTTCTTAAAAAGTTTTCTACTAGGGCTTGTACTGGGCCGGGATCCCCTTTTAACTGAAATATGTTTTAAAAACACGGGGTTTACAACCTTAAACTCTTTCCATCATCAACCGATCTCCAGATATTTTAATGGGCCCGTATTAAATTTTTTTTTAAAGCCCAGCCCAGCGTTGACTTTTCCTTTAAAAGGCCAGCGTTTATCCCTTGAAGCCATGCTAAACTGTCGAGCTATTTAAAAATTTTTTTCTCTAACTTTCCATGTGGAAATACAGAAATCCATTTGGTGGGGGTTTTTGAACGGGTTTAACAAATCTAGGCCTTATTATTTTTTTGGGGGGCGGGCGTTTAATTTGAAAAATTCCCCTTTTTTGAAAGCCGGGCTTTCGCATCTGATTCAACACCTAGCAGTTTTACCATTTTTTTCAAACATCTTTCCTTTCCAAACCCTTTTTGGAGTATATTATATTTTGTACTTCGTTTGTCCATATTTTAAAATGCATTTTATTTACAAAAGAAAGGGGGCAACAAGAAGACTGGGTCAGGCCAAACTGCAAAAAAACCCTTCCGCATCTTCTTTTTCCCAGAGGTTCTAAAAGCGACAGTTCGGGCGGGGGTGAGTTAAAAACTTCTTTCCTTCACAAAATTTTCCATTCTTTGCTCTCAACGCTGTAAATGTGTCTCGGGCATGCCCCCCTTTTCTCTTAACTTTTTATTAAAAAAGTCAAGTAGCAATTCGCTTTTCCGTAAGCGTCTCTTCCCTTTTTAAAATTTTTTCCTTTCCCTTGTTATACGTTTCTCTCTTCTAAACCCGCAATTTACTAAACAAAAATTTGCTTCCAGGGGGGCCAATGCTTCTTTCCCCCCTTCAGAATAATCCAGACCTTTTTAACATATTTTCTTTGAATTAATCTTCTATGCTTAACATTTTCGGGGATAATCCCCGTTAACAAGAAAGTCTTTTGAGAAATCCCTGCAGAAAAAACTTTAAACCTTTTACAAGTCCCAATGTCAACCCTTCCTAGATCCGCCGGCTTTTTTCATTTTTTTTGAAAAACCCGCTTACCTATACAAAGGGCCCCCCAAATTTACGCAGAGTGGTAAATCGGGTTAATATTTTTTTCACATCTTTTTTAACTAAAAAAAAAAATTTAAAATAATCAAAATACAAAGACTGTCTATGGCTTTTTAATCAGATAACTTTTGTTGTTAAAGCAAAAATAAGGTTGCAACTTTTTTTTGGCGAATCTTCTATCTTCCCATTTGGGGGGGTTTTATTCCAACAAGCTTTTGAAAGGGTTTTAAAAAACTAAACACCACGTTGGAAAGCAAAATTAACCAACTTAAACCAGGGTTTTTAAAAGCTTATTTTATTTTTTTTTTTGTTTTTTAAAAATGGTTTGTGCGAACTTTTAAAGTGGAGGAGCAAGCAGACTACCCGGGGCACCCCCGTAGGCTCTCAGCAACCACTGCCAAAAGAAAATAACTCCTGCTGCGTGTGGAAAAAACAACAGTATTTAGGCACTAACTAAGTTTTGAACAATTCAGCAACTGTCTACTTCGACGTAAAATACTACGCAGGTATGAAGCACACTAGGGTCAAAAAAAGGTTTGATCGGTGGGGGGACAAGATTTGTTTATAGCTAATTAGTAATAAAATGGCGCCAGTTGATTTGAAAAGATTTAAAAAACGACTTATCACAAAACCAGTTTTTTAAAAAAAATCGCTGAAACTCTTGCGTGTGCATATTACAGATTTGGGACTGTTATGCCCATTCACTGGGATTAATTATTTTCATATTTTTAATCATATTAAATTTAAAACGCAATAAAAAAAAAAGCAAAAACCCGCAGACCCTCCGCAGGGGCAGAAGTCCACAAGTGACCCACAAATGAAGACCACGGGTAATGTTACAAGACTAAAAAAACCCGGACGTGTTGCGGCCCGGGCCCAAAACTATTGAAAGGCACGACGAGAAAACAAACCAATCAGCAAAAAAAAAAATTGTAGAAGTAATACAAAAACACCACCCAAAACACAATTAAAAACAACACAAAACAACAAAACAAACACAATCAAATCAAAAAAAAGATGTATCATTATTATTGGGGGCTGCGTTGTTGGTGGTTTTTTTGCTACAAATACCTAAAACCATACCAAGCAAAAAAGCCCCAAGCCCCCCCAGAAAAGAAGAAGAACCCCTTCTGCAAAAAAAGGCAACCTCCTGCTTAAAAATCCATTTTTTTTTGAATAGTTTTTTTTAATGAACTAAATAAAGTCAAGTAAGAACTAGATAAATACAATTAAGTTATTATAGAAAGTACTTTTAAGTTTAAGGGAAGAAAATACAAGTAAATTTTAAGTTATAGAAAGTACTAGTTAGGTTCTTAATAAGTACTATTTTGGGTTTTTAAGTAAGTACGTTTGGTTTTTTTAAATAGTACTATTAGGTTCTTAATAAGTACAAGCCCAAATCAGTCCCAAATTAACTTTTAAAGTTCTCCAATGCCCCCACAGCAATGAAAAAAAAATTGACGGGTTCTCTTTTTATTGTTAAGGGCTATGAATTTTTTGTTAACAGCAGTTTGGGTTTACTTATGAAAGTAAGCGCAAATTTCATTTTTGGGGATAAAAACTTTGTTTTCAAAAAGGGGCTTGCTTGAGTTTCGTGATTATTTTTTTTTACAACTTCTTTACTTTTCCCTTTGCCCTTTTTTTTCGTCTGGCTGGCAATCTTTAAAAATCTTTGCCGCAAACCACAAAACTTTTTAACGTCCCATTTAAACCACCTTCATCTTTCCAATTTTCGTCGTTGAATGTAAAGGCGAATCTTTTGGTGTCGCTGTGTCGTACCACCCATCAACTCCTTTAGCCCTTCTGTTTCTTCTTGTAAAAGTTTCTGTGGGAGGTCTGAATAAAAAGGTCAGGGTAAATACTCTTGGGGTTCTGGTACCGCGTTTAAAGTAGTCATCAAAATTCTAACTCAAAAATTTGCAAACCCAAAACCAAACGGTAAAGCCAAAAAACACCCGTTGTCCAAATTAACTCCTTTTTTTTTCCAAAAAGCCAACCAGGCCCCCTTCGTTAAACTTCAAAGTCTTTTATTAGGTTTTGAGGCCAAATTAATTTCTTGGTTTTTTTTGTAACTAATTTTACATCCGTTTTTTGTGGATTTCCAAAAGTTTGCCAAAACGCTTTGTTTTATCATTTAAAATTTTTTTGGGGAACGGCAGTGCTTGGGTTCTAAATCAGATTTTTCTTTATGTATGGGGCCTCATAAAGGCTCTTGATCACAGAAATTATTCTGTAAAACCTTATTTAGTCCGTTCGTAAGTAAAACTTTAGGGTCTGTAATGACACACAATTTTATTTTTTGTCAAAAACAGGGACGTTTTGGGGGGGTTTGATGGGCCATCTTTTTCTTTCTGCGGCAGGGGGAACGTTGTGGAGATCGGGTTAAATCTTTGGATATTCAACAAATTCCCAAAATTGGCCCTATTGGATTACCAGGTGGGGAAACTGGACAACTACCCAACACAGTATTAACTCAGGTCCTTTTATCATGAAAGTTTCTCAGGGGAAGCGGTTGACTCTGCCCCTCCATACAGATTGTTCGTCAATACATTAGATTGTTGGGTGGTTAGTTGGATCTAAATCGCCTAAGTATACTACCAAAACAGTTAGGGCCACGTTACAAAGCACGTAAAACAAAAAACAAAAAGAAAATGAAATTGAATCAGAGGAAAATTTAAAATTTCTTTTAGTTCAATCCGGATAAAGCAAAAAAAGAGTTACAAAAGCACACACTCCTCGAACGTGATTTTAAGTCAAGAGGTTTAAAAAGGACAATTCACAAACATGGCCTCTGACATGAAAGTTCATTCAATATCGGGGATCCCTTCTGCGCAGACGGGGGTTTCAACGCGACGCGGCCGAATTGGGGGGCGGAGAGTCGCTTGAGGATGGCGGCCCATTTCCCGCTGCAGAACTGACCAGCTCTTTTTGATTTGGCGCAGGGGGATGGGTTCGTCGGCAGCCCGCCCAAAACCCCGAGGTTTCAAGGGGAAGGTCGGGGGATTGGCTGGGCCCGGCAACCTGACACACCCGGTTGGGGAAAGTTTGGGGACGACAGCAGCACGATTGGGCGACATTATTGTCCTGCAGAACAGCGCCGGGTTTCCCAAAGGGTTGCAGGGGTTGGGGGTGCCCCAGGGGTTTAGAATTTCATCCCTGTACGCGCCCTGCAAATTTTTCCGGGGACGTGGGAGGAGAGTCAGGGGTTGAAAGATCCTCCCCCCCCAGACAACCCCCACCCTTTGATCGGCTCCTTACAGGGCATCTGTGAACGTTCGCCGCACGTCTCCAGACCCCCCCGCCCCGCCGTCATTGAACCTCATGGGAATCGGATTCACTTTAAAGGGCGTTGGACCCTTGCCTCACAAACCCCCACTGCGGTGCCCAGGCGTCGGGCCACCCGGGGGCGTGGCAGAAGTTCGTACAACAGCAGCAGCCCTTACCAAGATTTTCCGAACGCAAAAGATTCCGAATTGTCTGGCGCTGCATTTGGTTGGGTTGCTGCTCGAGTTTGGGCTCTCAGCCCGTGTGGGGAAGTCCATCGCGCAGGGAGCGCGCCACAATGACGGTCCTGCCGCTTGTCGGTTTAACTGGGCTGCCGTTACGGGCCGTTCTGCCACCCGCCCTTGCATGGACCGGTCCCTGTCTCTGTACCGGGGCTCACCCGACTCTTCTTGCCCTTCTCTTACAAAATTTCCTCCGGATCCCTGCTAGCGCTCGTCCTGGGTTTTTGTCACCAACTTTCGTCTTTGGGGCAGGTTTTTTGGGCAGCTGGTTAGCCCTTTAAATTCGCACTGGCCCTAAAAGTGGTGAACGCGTTTACTAGGCGCCGTGCACGGAACCCATTTCCTCGCTGGTGATCCTGTCCAGTCAGGGGGTACAGCGAAAACACAACAATTTTCCTTCTTTCGGTTCTCGTGTTGCTCAGCATGAACCGGGGGGCAAAAGGGTTTTTTTTAAAAATGGGTTCAATCTGACAAGCACTGCTTTAGCGACACACAACACATTAATTTTTTTTTACGTTTTTAAAAACCGCGCAAAAACCGATTATCGACAGCATGAAAATCGGGGGGGTGCCCTGTTGGGGTTGCAGGAAGGATGTGAGGCCATGCAATACCCCCCCTCACCCCCTTCAATCATCTGAGGTGGGGAATCAAAATTTAAAAACAAACTGGGGTTTGAGACTTTGAAAGCATCCCCAAAAACCCTGGGGGAGGATGTAAAGTGATGAGTTAACTGTAGGGTTTTATCATGTAACTGTAAAAACTGAAAGACCTGCCATAAACACCGTCAGCCTCAAGTATTGATCGTGAAGTTGCCCTTTTTGACAGTGTAATTCGCCAGGCCTTTTTCGTTTCAAATTTTAGAGTCATTAGCTTTTCCTATAAGACTAGAAAAGAAAGCGCCTTTTAGGGGGCAGCCGCAAACCCTTTCCCCGAGTCGATTCAAGGGGTAAACACCTTTTCGCACTAAAAAAGGATCAAAATTTGTTTAGTGATTTAAAATCTATAATCCCGCTAACTTTCTAAAATCCCCCTCAATGTTGGGGGAGCAAAAAAGGATAAACGTCAGATAAAATCATGTCTTTTCGAAGACTGTGCTTGCGGAACCCCTTTACAGAAAATCACTGCTTGCATGAAAAAAGGAAATCGTACCTCGAGGTTTTAAAAAGATAGGCAGTTTCCATGTCTTTGGTCAACCTTAAGTTGAAGATTACAATTGTTTTTGCGCGGCCCCTCGAACTTTTCCCAAAAGTGATTTGGGGTCCTTATGTCACTTTTACTGTTTTGGTGTTTTGCCAACCGCAAATCCCAAAAGTGTTTTTTGAGTCTACGTTTTGGGGGCCAGGGGTCAACAAGCGAAAGGGTTTAGTTCATTGGGGTAGTAATTACGAGTTGTTTCATCTGCTCAAAAAAAATCACTGCAGGGACCTCTATAAACTCTGGGGGGGTGTGTCCCCATCGACCAACAACAATAAACGCAAAGAAAGATTATGGGGGGTTAAAAAGGCGTTTTTTTTTCTGCGTTGGGACCATATACTGCGGTAAGACGTTCAAAGTCAGCAAACCACTACGGGTCATCGCATTTTGCGTAAAATTCTTAAAACAACTTAACCCTGGTTTAGGTGGAGTTCGGTTTTACGCTACAAAACTTTACAATTTTCTTTGACTGGAGCTGCTTTTATAGTTTGGGGCTGACCAAACATCTCTACAAAGCTCTTGTTTAGATTTACCTTTTAGATAGGGCCATAAGGGTCGCTTTTTTCGTTTAAAACATAAAAAATTTGACTAGGGAAACAGTACAAGGGACATGTTTTTTAAGTGATTCACCAAAAGGACGTTTGGAGAACCTTAGAGGCACGGGGTTTTCTACTACAGACCATGGTTACGTTACGCGGGATTGGGTGTTTTGCCTTCAAAGAGAATACTTTCTAACTTAGGGGAAAGGTTTTTTATCAAAAATTCAGCTCTTGTTTTTATCTTCAAATTTGAAACCTTTCGCATTTTTTTTAACAGGGGTAAGTGCTAAAACGCACCACATAAAACACATGCTGTCAGGATTTTGTATGTTTGAGACTGCTCGTTTTAAAACTAACTCTCTTGGAAGAGGAAGGTAAGAATTGCCAACTATAGGATTGTCATGTGACGTAGCCTCACATCAAGGCATGTGACGCTCCATCACATGTATTAGTGATATGATCATTTCCCCATGCCACTACTAAAATGGAAGAATATTTATGTGGCTTGACTAGTGTAGCGGGCGTCCCCATATAATTGTGAGAATGACTCATTAAAGAAACAAACGTGGTCATTGGGTGAAAGTGACCGCTGAGAGATAGTTTAACAAGGGCTGGTAAGGTGCTGGTCATGTGTTTTGAACACTGAGTATGCACTCACTAGGAGGAGGGAGGAAAGAATCAGTTCTAGCCCAGTAGATGGCCTAGAGACTCGAACCTGTCAGGACACTGGTCCTCACTGCTGACCAGTCATTACCAGGTGAGCCATAGACAGTTGGGGAAAGCTACAGGGGAAAACCTAAAGAAAAGAGAAAGAAAGAATTCATAATTAAATTGGGAAACAGGTTACTTACACAAACCTTATTCGTGTTTCAGCCCTTCGCCCTTTGCCCTTCACTTTTCACCCCGTGAGGTGGTTAAAGATGGCCATGGTGTGGGGAACACACCGGTAGTTCAGCCCCAGCATCTAAAGACTCCAGGGAGAGGAGTTGGAATTCATCATCTCTCCAGTGACAGGAGAAGTCGAGGGAGAGGAGTTGGAACTCATCATCTCTCCAGTGACAGGAGAAGTCGAGGGAGAGGAGTCGGAACTCATATCTCCAGTGACGGGAGAATTCAAGGGGGCGATACGATGTCTGAGAGAGACAGGGAATCATGACAGTATGGAACGAGTCTTATATCTGATGCAGGCATAGCATCAATGATTGAAAGAATTAATTATTCTCCTGGTCTGGATCTTGGGCCAGTGTTATGTGAAGGCCATGACTTTACAGAAACTTGTATTGATGTAAATGGGAAAATTGGTTACAAGGATGCATGTATAAAATCTGTTTATAAATTATTTGATGTGATTTAGTAAAGTGTTTTTCCCTGAAGGAGAGGGGGAGAAGAAAAAAAACATTCGGTAGTGCGCCTTTTGGTTGATTGGAAAGATTGCGTGTGCGTATGGAGTAAATGCTGTCATGAATGCGTGTGTGCAAAAGTGACAGTGTGACAGTGGTGACCCCGACGTAGCTGCCGTTGTTTTCCCCCTGGAAAAAAAAGAAGAAGAAAGATTTCTATTTGTGCCCTCGGGGCCTGGTAAAAGGATTTTGATTTGTACCCTCAGAGGAAGGATTTCTGTTTGTGTCCTCGGGGTTTAGAAGAAAAAAAAGATATATTTTCATTTATAAAAAAATGGATTTGTACCCTCAAGGGTTTGAGGGAAGGAAAAAAAAAGAAAGTTTAATTTTATTGTGTACTTGCATTTGTTTTTTTTCTGTTTATGTGTGTGAGTGAGTTTATTTTCAGTGTGAGTGAGGACTCTCTCTTATTTCTGACTCTGAGTTTTGCTAGTGGTTTTGTTTGCTTGTAAGTTCCTAATTTTTCCCCCCAATCGGTGAGCCCCACTGCTTCTCGCTACATTGAGCGGTTAGTTCAAGAGTGGGAGCAGCCGTGATCGCCCTTATTAGGTTATTTTGTTTGTTTTTTTCTTTCTCTGTCCTATCGTTTTATTTCAAATAGACCCCTTTTCCCAGAGTTTGAACCAACCTTGTCTCCTTCAACAGGACAGAGGTTGATAAGTGCAGGGAAAACTCCTCCTAATAAATTTTTCTATTGTTTCTTTTGGTGTTGTGAGATTTGCGTTTGGATGAATGTGCATTTATTGATTGATTGTTAATCATTTTGTATTATTACTGTAGTGTTCTGTATATTGTGTGTGATTTGTTTTCCCGTCTCCAGTTTCACAGGAGACAGTGACCACTAGGGTGCTGTCTGAGGGCTTCTTTTGCTGTTCTTGATTTCTTCTCACTGTTCTGATCCTGTGTATCCTTTCATTTCCTTTTCACCCCCTTTTTCAAAACCTCTTAAACCTTCTCCTCAATAAGCTCCTATCTAGTTTCTTTTCAACATTTTCATCTTTTTTAGATAGATTTCCGCTAGTTTGTGTTTCTTCCCCTTTTTAATTGTTTGTGCTTCCATTTGTTTTGTAATTTTATATTCATTTATCGTATAAGGTGATACATTTGTTTTGTAAATTCATTTAAAATTAAGCAAGAAAGAAAGACTGACAACAAGAACATTTAAGAACTAAGACTTTATAAAGAATTTATTTCAAAAACTATTTTCTCAGAAAACAATTTATTGATTTTTTTTTCATTATACTTTTGAAAAAAAACGATAGTCATATACTATCATTTTGTTTCTAAATCAATTTAATAAAACCGTTTTATAAAAAACGAAAATAATTCTTATTTTAATTTTTAATCGTTTTTGTAATATCAACTCATCAATTTCTATTTTATTTACTTAAAATTGTTTGTGAATTCTTTATTTCTTTATTTATTAAAATTTTATAAATATTTTTAACAAGTGGAACGTTGGTTTGATGGAGAAAAACTTACCAACTATTCAACAAGCATAGATAGGGCAGACAGCTAAAAGAGAGAAGAAAATCAAAGGAAACAGAAAGTGAAGAAAATCAAAGGAAACTAGAAGTGAAGAAACAAAGAAATAAAAGAGAAGATAATCTTTGGAAACTAGTTTGAAGAAAGAAGACTACAGAGGGAAGCTGAAGTTGAAAAAAAAAAGATTACGAGGGAATGAAGTTGAAGAAAAAGATTACGAGGGAAGCTGAGTTGAAGAAAAAATTCAGAGGGAAGCTGAAAATAAAAACGTCAATTAAGTTAGGCAGTTAAAATGAGACCGAGTTGAGATTAGAAGTTACAGGCATCGAGAGAACCTCCACCCGTTCACACCATCGGTTTCCCCAACGCGCCTCAGTCAAAATCGGGATATATTCCAAAGTTACCTTTCGGAAAAAACGGATGACATGATAGTTTCCTTTCGATTTAAAGTCACGCAACATCTTGTGGTGCCAAAGAAATGGACAGTATATTGCGTCGTTGTTTAAAGGTAGTGCTTTGGCATGTACCACACACTCGCGGGAAAAAAAATTTAATTGGATCATTGAAAGAAGAAAATCTCAAGAAATTTAATGTTGCTGATCGTTTTCCGCGAAAAGTTTCGTTCTGTGCGCCCCGACAAAGGGGAATCGTTTCCGTCTTTTAATTCGTAGGCATTTAGACGATGGATCGGGTTTATCAAAAACGAACCCAAAATTTCAATCACTGCGAGATCTCCTTCTTAGAGAACAACTTTTCAAACGAGACAAGATCTGCACTTCTTTAAAAAAGCAAATTTTAAGCGTTGAGAAATGTTCAGATGGCTGATCAGTATTGTATCGCCACCAGATAAGGGGTGGGCTAGGAAAGAGAATTTTCTATCTTTGAGTTCTCATGCGTCATGTATATCCATCTGGACAGGGAAGTTACAGAAAGGAAATCATGGGTCATTTCTGAGTCCTAAGGATATACTATCCTAGGAATGGACAGGGTTTTTTCTGGTTTTCGAGTGACTTTCGTCAGTCCAGTACTCACGCGGAAAAACCCATTGCTCTCGGCAAACGTTCCGAGGTCGTGGACAACGGGCCCCGCGTAGACCTTTTGGGCAGTTCGTGGACGAAGAAGTTCACAAAATCAGTCGTGCGATCAGACATGCGAGTTTCTTTTGTGATGGCAATTCCCTTTGAAAAAAAATTGCCTTTCAAACTAATTTAAAATCCGTTAGTCTCCATGATTTTGAGAAGGCCTTTTTTGGACCAATCAATTGTTGATGGACTGGTGTTAGAAAACGGAGCCATCACGGTTGCAGGCTTTGGTTTGTGAACACCTGGGTCACACCGCTGGTGTAAGAAATTTTCTAATGTATTTGAAGGACCGTTCCTTTCATTATATAAAAAACATGGATTTGTACCCTCAAGGGTTTGAGGGAAGGAAAAAAAAGAAAGTTTAATTTTTTGTGTACTTGCATTGTTTTTTTTCTGTTATGTGTGTGAGTGAGTTTATTTTCAGTGTGAGTGAGGACTCTCTCTTATTTCTGACTCTGAGTTTTGCTAGTGGTTTTGTTTGCTTGTAAGTTCCTAATTTTTCCCCCCAATCGGTGAGCCCCACTGCTTCCGCTACATTGAGCGGTTAGTTCAAGAGGGGAGCAGCCGTGATACGCCCTTTATTTTTTTTGTTTGTTTTTTTCTTTCTCTGTCCTATCGTTTTATTTCAAATAGACCCCTTTATCCCAGAGTTGAACAACCTTGTCTCCTTCAACAGGACAGAGGTTGATAAGTGCAGGGAAAACTCCTCCTAATAAATTTTTCTATTGTTTTCTTTTGGTGTTGTGAGATTTGCGTTGGATGAATGTGCATTTATTGATTGATTGTTAATCATTTTGTATTATTACTGTAGTGTTCTGTATATATGTGTGTGATTTGTTTTCCCGTCTCCAGTTTCACAGGAGACAGTGACCACTAGGGTGCTGTTGAGGGCTTCTTTTGCTGTTCTTGATTTCTTCTCACTGTTCTGATCCTGTGTATCCTTTCATTTCCTTTTCACCCCCTTTTTCAAAACCTCTTAAACTTCTCCTCAATAAGCTCCTATCTAGTTTTCTTTTCAACATTTCATCTTTTTTAGATAGATTTCCGCTAGTTTGTGTTTCTTCCCCTCTTTTAATTGTTTGTGCTTCCATTTGTTTTGTAATTTTATATTCATTTATCGTAATAAGGTGATACATTTGTTTTGTAAATTCATTTAAAATTAAGCAAGAAAGAAAGACTGACAACAAGAACATTTAAGAACTAAGACTTATATAAAGAATTTATTTCCAGAAAACTTTATTGTTTTTTTTTCCTTTCTTAGAAAAAAACAGATTAGCATTGAACGTCATTTTTTTTTATAAATTACAAATTGATACCTGTTTTTGAAAAAAAAAATACTTCTGGAAAAAATACATTCCTTGTGTTTCATATCTACCTTGTAAGCCGTTTTCTGTTTAAACCGGAAATTGAATTCTTTATTTGTATATATTATAATTACGTTTTTGTGAAACATACAACATCATCATATATCGCCTTATTTTTATTCCTACTTAGAAATTGTTTTGTGTTTATATCTGTTGATGGTTCATTATGGATGATTTTGATAAATATGTTCAACAAGTGGAACGCTTGGGTTTTGATGGAGAAAAACTTACCAACTATGTGCAACAATGCATAGATAGGGCAGACAGCTAAGAGAGAGAGAAGAAAATCAAAGGAAACTAGAAAGTGAAGAAAATCAAAGGAAACTAGAAGTGAAGAAAATCAAAGGAAACTAGAAAGAGAAGATAATCTAAGGAAACTAGAGTTTGAAGAAAGAAGACTACAGAGGGAAGCTGAAGTTGAAGAAAAAAGATTACAGAGGGAAGCTGAAGTTGAAGAAAAAAGATTACAGAGGGAAGCTGAAGTTGAAGAAAAAAGATTGCAGAGGGAAGCTGAAGATAAAGAACGTCAATTTAAGTTGAGGCAGTTATAACTAGAGACCGATGTTGAGATTAGAAGATTACAGGCATCGAGAGAACCTCCACCAGTTCCACCAGTCCGGTTTCCGCAAGCGCGCCTCAGTCAAAATCGGCATATATTCCAAAGTTACCGCCTTTCGAGGAAAAAAACGGATGACATTGATAGTTTTCTTTCCGATTTTAAAGTCACGCAACATCTTGTGGTTGGCCAAAGGAAAAGTGGACATTGTTATTGCGTCGTTGTTTAAGGTAGTGCTTTGGCATTGTACCACACACTCGCGGCGAAACAAAATTTAACTTGGGATCAGTTGAAAGAAGAACTCCTCAAGAAATTTCAATGTTCTGCTGATCGTTTTCGCGAACGTTTCCGTTCTGTGCGCCCTGACAAAGGAGAATCGTTTCCGTCGTTTCTAATTCGTATGAGTCATTGTTTAGATCGATGGATCGATTTATCAAAAACGAACAAACTTTCAATCACTGCGAGATCTCCTTCTTAGAGAACAACTTTTCCAGAGCGTGAGCAAAGATCTGGCCACTTTCCTTTAAAAAAGGCAATTTGAAAGCGTTGAGGAAATGTGTCAGATGGCTGATCAGTATTGTATCGCTCACCCAGATAAGGGCGTGGCTAGGAAAGGAGAATTTTCTATCTTTGAGTCTCATGCGTCATGTACTATCCATCGGGACAGGGAAGTTACAGGAAAGGAAATCATGGGTCATTTCTGAGTCCTCAAGGATATACCTATCCTAGGAATGGACAGGGATCTTTCTGCGGTTCGAGTGACTTTCGTCAGTACCAGTACTCACCGCCGGAAAAACCCATTGCTCCTCGGCAAACGTTCCGAGGTCGTGGACAACGACCACCGCGTAGACCTTTTGGGCCAGTTCGTGGACAGAACCGAAGTTCACAAAATCAGTCAGCTGCCGATCAGACAATGCGATGTTTCTTTTGTGATGGCAAGTTCCATTTGAAAAAGAATTGCCCTTTCAAACCAAATGATTCAAAATCCGCATTAGTCTCCACTGATTGTGAAGAAGGCCTTGTTTTGGCACCACATCAATCTGTTGATGGACTGGTGTTAGAAAACGGAGCCATCAACGGATTGCAGGCTTTGGTTTTGTGAGACACTGGGTGCACAACCGCTGGTGTAAGAAATTGTCTCAATGTAATTTGAAGGACCGTTCCTTCAGACCAGCCAGAACCACGCAATTTGCTTCTTCACTTGCATGGTTAAACTGTGTAAGCATATAATCAGCCCATTCAGAATTAAAGTCGCGATAGCTAATAACTTCTTTCTGTTTAGTTGAAACCCAAACTTGCATGTTACTATCATCAGGCGTTATATAATCAATCAGAACAGCCAACAACACTTTTATTGGCGGTTCGCATTGAAGAGACTCTGGGATTTTAGAGATAGCATGTGCTACGCTTTCCTGAACGTTCGAGGGGTTAATGATGTCCATGTCTACTTCACTAAACATATTGCTTAATTGTTTGTCACTACCTTTCACCAGTGCGCTGGCTGGCAGTTTTTCAAACTCAGACACGCTTGTGAGGTTCATTTTTTAACTCAAATATTTACGTAAATTAAAAAAAATGAAAAGTAAATAAAAATAAGTAAAATGCGCTTTTTATTCTTCACCCAAGCGTTGCAACACTCCAAGACACGTTGAGCTTACAATAACACCCGCCAATATTTTAGCTTTTTCTGAATCACTACAGTTAATGTTCATCACTTTGATTGCTTCATCAAATAGTTCACTATGATCTTTTATTATATTGTTTACATCATTCTCAAAACCAATTCACTAAATCAATGTTAATACTTTCTTGTTTCGTCAATTAGTTCATTACAATTCTTTAAATCAGATTCACTGAGTTCGACAGCCGTTTTTAAATCTAAAATAATAAAAAATAATTGTAAATTCAGCTATTATTCATAGTCTTTTCTAATCGTAAAACCTGATCTTCATTAAAGCGAATAGTACTCCTTCAGAGTCAGTAGAAACAGTCAGATTAACATCTTCAGAAGCCATATTATTCAACTAAATGGCAAACAACTTTTATAACTGGTTGGGGCCAAAAATCTTGTATTTTACTGATGGCTTGCTTCACGCTTTCTCGCATATTTATGCGCTCAAAAAGATCGTAATTAATTCTTCAAACCTGCTCTTTAACTCTTCTCTATCAACCTCCCAATCCAACTCGTAAAGTATATTAATAAGCTCTGTAGCTACTTCGCGCTTCATTTTTAAACTCAAATAAAAACGACAATTAAAAATAAGTAAAGCAGCGGCATGGGCCTGTAACACACACTGCAACGCGCTCCGCCAAACGATCAATAGGCTGCTGAGGCCTATTTTAAGCCCTGGGTGTTCCACTCTCTAGTAGCAGTTGTCTAGTATTGATTTCTACCTTCCTTGTTAACACACGCACAGAGTAATCATTAACAATCAAAATAAGCAAAACAATGATAACGAAAGTGATTTATCTCCCTTTAATTATGCATAAACGTATTGTCTTCCCCTGAATAAATTATCTATTTATAGGTCAGTGAGAGAGAATTGATTATTAAAAGTTGTGTTTTTGTGTTTAATTTGCTAAAGCTTTTAATATGAATATTGTACAAAGTAGCTACTAAAAAGTACTTTAAAGCACAGTTGTTGTTTAACCTTTAAAACTATTCTGCTTTAATAAAAATCAATTTTAATAACAGTCACACTTATGCATAACACCATAGAATTATAAAGCTTTCAGTTTGCACAGTATATATATTAATCCTAAAAGTGTAAAGTTGGGAATATGCCTGCAGTGGTTTTGTACTTGTTTGCCGTGTTTTTGAAAGTCTAAATTTGGCCCTCTTCTCTGCCCTCTAGTGACTCTTCCCTTTCGTGTTTCGTTTGTCTGGGTCACTGGCGCGGCTATAAACGCCCGCAAACCCCATGTGGTCACGGGCGCGGCTATAAACGTAAACCACAATGTGTTGTCTGGGTCACTGGCGCGGCTATAAACGCACGCAAACCCAATGTGTGTGTGTGTGTGTGTGTGTGTTAGGAAGAGCCACTGAAAAGGGGGTGAGAGAATTGCTCCAAATTAGACAAACTGAAAGTAGGCAACCAAGTATAAGAAAATAACCACTATTAGAGGCATATTCCCAAAACTCTTCGCATCTGGCCACATTATCTGTGATCCTCTGGATTTGGCTTGGGGCCCTAGGGTGCCATAGGGTCTCAAGTTAGACCCAGAGTGATCAGTAATGTGGCCGATGCGAAGAGTTTTGCACTTTTTTATAATGATTTTATGCTATGGAGAGAATGTACGATCACCCGTCTTATTTTGCACGAAAATTCCATTTAATGTACTGATTACGTCGATTTTTGGCAGTTTTGGCGTGTTAATTTTGTTTGTGAAAAGGTGTTAATTTTGGCAAAAATCAACATGAGAAGGACGTGATTTGTATGTGAAAAGGGGGGTTTGTGCAAAATAAGATGGGTGAGCTGAACCCGTATATTTACATTCTCTAGTGTGCACGCGCGCATGCGCGCGCGTGTGTGTGTGTGTGTGTGTGTGTGTGTGTGTGTGTGTGTGTGTGTGTGTGTGTGTGTGTGCACGCACGTGCGCTGCGCGCATGTTCAGAGTTTTTTTCAGCAAAACACAGACTGCCATATGCTTTTCAAGCATGTCTTCTTTAGGCGTTACGAACAGCTTACAAAACTGTATATAAAAAAATGTCTCCCTGATAGTAATCAGCGTGAAAATTTTTTTTTTCGTTGGAGTTTAGAGCATGTCAGCGTTTAGGTGTAATGAGTTGACTATGTAATAACATGCAGACATTGTTGAGTGTAGATAACAGCTGTTCATTCTGGGATTTTTGTTTTTCCATTTACTTATTTTTTGTTTTTGTTTTAAGAAAAGAGCGATATTGTTTTTAAGACGCAGCCATAAGGCAAATTGAATGGGTGTGCCAGAACCCAGCCTTGTTTTAGCTGAGTTAAGAATGTCAATAGATCGGCGATTTTGATGTAAATTCATTGTTCAATCACGTATTTAGCTAAATGTGTGTGTTGTGTGTGTGTGTGGTGTGTGTGTGTGTGTGTGGTGTGTGTGTGTGTGTGTGTGTTTGGTGTGTGTGTGTTTGGTGTGTGTGTGTGGTGTGTGTGTGTGTGTGTGTGTGTGTGTGTGTGTGTGCGCGCGCGCGCGCGCATGCATGGAATGAGTTTCGCTCAGGAATTGCAAGTTGAAGCACAACCAAACTTGGCAAAGCAATCAGAACCTGTAAACGTGTTCACACTATTCCCTGCTTGAAGACGAAATTGCAGCGAAAGGGTCATAAATCAATGAACAACATTTTCAATACCACAAAATTGCCATTTTCCTGTGTGTTTGTTTTAGTATTGATTTATACTTTTATTATAATGAAAGTGACCTTTCACGAATATGTTGTAACAGGTATCATGTTAAGTTCTATGAAGGTCAGACCATTTATGCAATCTCTACTATGCAAGGGGCAGATGTGAATGCAAGTGTTCCATCACATATTGCTGATGTCACACATTCAGAATACGTTGCCTTTATCACGTTGGCTTTAGTCAAGGATAACAGAGTGATGAGACCATCAAGAATGCGGCTGAACGCTACGTTTAAGGGATAAATAGAATTTTTTAGGCAGAGATGTAAAGGAAGGATGCAGGAAAAGTGTGAAGGTATGTATGTGAGTGTGTGAATGTGAGTGTGTGTGTGTGTGTGTGTGTGTGTGTGTGTGTGTGTGTGTGTGAGAGAGAGAGAGAGAGAGAGAGAGAGTGAGAGAGACAGAGAGAGAGACAGAGAGAGAGAGAGAGAGAGAGAGAGAGAGAGATGAGAGAGAGATGTGTGTGTGTGTGTGTGTGTGACACATAATGCCACGCATTCTTTGCAGGTGTGGTGGTTTGTGTTGTTCGGCTTTGTACCTCTGCGGTAGCCGCGTAGTTCAGGCCATATCCATGAATACGTCACTGGGCTTTGATTTTTCCCTAGGACCTTTGCTTTTGTTAACAATCCCCGCAGACACACGCCTCCTTGACATCATCTGGATGTTGGCAATCGAACAGGAGCAGAACAGGCCGTCAGCTGTGGTGATGTTTAGGTGGGGTGGGGTATGCCGGGGTGGGATGGAGCAGAACACGCCGTCAGCTTTGGTAATGTCGGGGTGGGGTGGGGTAATGTCGGGGTGGGGTGGGGTAATGTCGGGGTGGGGTGGGGTAATGTTGGGGTGGGATGGGTAATGTCGGGGTGGGATGGAGCAGAACACGCCGTCAGCTTTGGTAATTTGGGGGTGGGGTGGGGTAATGTGGGGGTGGGGGGGTAATGTTGGGGTGGGGTGGGGTAATGTTGGGGTGGGATGGAGCAGAACAGGCCGTCAGCTTTGGTAATGTCGGGGTGGGGTGGGGTAATATTGGGGTGTGTCAGGCACTGAACTTCGACTGGTGTTAGAGTGTCTAGGGGTGCCTGACTATTTGTTCGAATTTGGTCTCTCGCCGCGACTCTCTCATTCGATTCAGTCTACTGAAGTCAAAATGTAAAATTAACCACACATTTATTTAAATGCACAAGCATGCAACATAGCAAAATTATTAAAATCCATAGACTAAAACAAGTTTTCTCTTTGACTAAGCGAGTCCTTCCTCCTTTTTTGTTTATGTCCTTGTGGGCAAAAGCAATGAAGAAAAAAAAAAATATTGCAGTTCTGGCTGTCTAGCAGCACCACTTTCAGTTTGTCGTGTGGAAGATTCGGTCAGTCGACGTTTGTCGTGACCTCGATCATCGGTCTGTAGGGACGTTGTCTTCAGGCTTGATGGGGCCCACAGGGGTTTGACCCTACTCACTTCATAAATATAGACCCGCACCTTCCACTAATACTAGGAAATACGGTTTATATTTTCTTTGTATAATTTACAAATACGAGGGTCTTGTTTACCCAGATGCTGCACACAGATCTCATTCGTCATGTGACATCTTCCACATATCTTAATAATTTTCCCATGCACAGCCAACATGAGAAGAATGCATTCTTAAATTCCATTACTTAAACCAACTATGCATACAATCTCACATGACGCAGTTAATCACATGGTCATCTCTTCTGCATGCCATCCTACATCAATAATTACGGAGGTGACTCCGACTCACGACACCAACACCATTTCTTTTGTTTTGCATAAATACAGACATAATTGCACCTTGCGAACAGAAAGTAAAAATACATGCGTTTCAAAAAACGGAACACACACGACACAGAACTTTGCCACACAGCATTCTCCACTACCGGGATTCGGTCTTGATTGTAACTAAAATGTCATTACAGCAGTCCCAACAACAGGAGTTTCCATTCCTCTGAATTTCTATGAGCACACTAACTGTGCGGTTTATGTCAAACAAAATAACATCATTCAATAAGTGAATAGATGAGAATATAATTTATTTTTTTTCTCTTTTTGGAATCGCGCTTACTTAACGGGGTCGCAGCGACGGGAAAATTAGTCACGGCGCTTGACGTAAAACACAGTGGCGCTTTCAGCTTGGGTTAACGAGAAGGGCTTTCGTACGCTCTCGGAGGTGGCTCTTCGGGTCTTGATCCTCTGTCAGCAGGGACGGATCTCCTGGCCGTTCTGGCTGTGGTGCAGTCCTGCGCGTGGGTAGAGGTGGTGCGTCGGTAGGGACTCGAGAACAAGATGGCCAGTCTCCGCCTCGGTGTTTGGGTCCTCGAGGATGTTGCACGCACCACAACTTCTGATTTGATCCTGTATGCGAATCCACCAGAGAGTACTAGCTTAGGAGGTCGTGTGCTGACAGGGAGACTCGCGGATATGTTGGCCTTGTCATCCGGCCAGAACCTAGAAATCGCGCTGCTAATACGGCCTTGTAAAATTCTCCTTCTTACCGTATACTCGAGTGTCCTAGAACTACCTACACTCGTGCACACATCGACCAATCAATCCCTACACTTGTGCACACAGCGGAACAATCAGGGTGTGAAGAGGACTGGCTGAGCCTGGCTCCCCAATCACTCTAGATCTTGGAACATTGATGCATATTACAGTTTTCTGAGCTGAAGTTTTAGCATCCTGTTATTATTTCATTCGAACCGTGTTCCAAAACAACGCCGACAATAGGGGTTTGTCTCAAAGACAAATGGGGGCTTGGTGTCATGTCAACCCCCCACACCTTACAGTCGAAAATATCATTTTAGATATTCTACAAAAAGACACTTTTCTGGGAGACAAAACACTATGCTATCAACAAGTAAATCTCTCGCCAAACACTCCCTGTGTTTTGCCGAGAAGGACACACCCCCATTTTCTAAATTTTTAAGGTCACGAGTTGCGATGGCCAATCACCATGAGTATTTATTCTAACCTCGTCACACCTGTCGGTCAAATGTTCTGCTTCGCGCCAGGGCCAGGAAGGGGAGAAAGCAACAACCTTCACTGATCTCCCTTTGCGAACTGTGCAATTTTCATAATGAGCGAAACAGTGCATCTTGAATCGATATAAAATCAACTTGTAAAGTAGAAACATCATTCTTTCAACACATGAAAGTTCCACCATTGCACTATGAAATCGCAATACAATCAACCAGAGCGCAAAGGGTCTTTTACCAAAATATGCTTAAAACAATTAGACTCTAGACCTCATCACTCTCAAACGTGTGCATACGGTTCGCACGCACACAAAGTATGTTGAGACCAACAGCACCTCCCAATGTTTATCCGTATTGTAGTCCAGCTTCCACATCAGCTTTCGAAACCTGGTGTACCCTCGAGTTTTGCTTTCTAGAATCCACAATGGGCAAGATCCACAGCTAACTGCATCCAGCACCTCCTTCGTGCACCGTCTACTCCGTCGCTTACAATCATGGAACAATGACACCGACCTTCCCTCTCAGGTGTAGGCACAAAATACTGTTTGCTACCTTGCTAGTCGCAACAACCTCGTTGCCACCCTCACGACTGCCAAAACAGTCTATAACCAGCATGCTGTAGCTAGACTAATACTCCCGTTGCCCATACTGCTACAAACGTATCCGACTACATTCACCGTAGTCTATAATCACTTCACACGTACTCCGATCCATCCAACCGTCGTATAGAGGCACACAACTATGTGAGAAACAGTTATCGAGTTTTTTACTAAGACTACACAAATGATAAACCACACCTGGTTTTATAGGAGTAACATCAAAAACTTGCGGCGACCAAGGTCCAACATGCTGTTCAGACTTACAACTTAAAATGCGCGACTCTTGTTTCGGGTACGGTGCGTCGATCCTGGGTTCGAGAACGTTTCGACGCTCTCTAGCACCTTGATATCGAGTAACTTCGCTTATGCGAGGGGGCGAGTAAACCACGGCGTCCAGACTGCTGTGCGGAAACCCACCACCCCAAACGATCGTCGGTCAATCCCGGGCCCAGTGTCCAGGACGGGGCAGCGGTTAGCATTCACATAGCTCAAAGGTCTGCGCGGACTGCCTTTGGCCATTCAACGATGATACTTGAGCCACAAAGTACGCCCATTCTCATACTTGATAGATCATCGGCATCTCTGTAGTTCTTCAAAGTCCACAAAAGGAAATAGACAGCAATTCAATCCATATTTTACTTCGCATTTGTTAGACGACCCATTAAAGGAAAAAAAAGTTCAATGGATTTCTTCAAATCACGTGTACGGGTTGTTTTATTAAATCGGCCAACAAATAATTGGCCTTTCCCGTCGCGTACATGATGGCAGGGCCTTGTCAAATTAAATGACGAAGTTCCTGTCACGCTTCTGGTTCTCAGCCCGGGTTTGAGGAGTCATGGAATTATTGGCTACGGAAGTCGTCCTTCAGAATTTTTGGGTTTTGTCCCTTTTGGTCTGTTGCGGCGTTAGTCCGCGGACACTTGTGTTGGCATAAACAGGTACTTTTGGTACTACCATCCTTTGCCTTCCACTTCCATTTACATTCATTTTCCTAGTAACTCCGGTTATGATAGTCCGGGTCCATTAAATAGTACTTCGGCCTTACGTCGAAGTATGGCGTATTCTTTTACTCTGGCTAAAGGTTGGGTTTTCTTCACACTGGCCATAGCTTGTATCCTCCCTGGTTTCTTCATGTGAGGACCACACTGACCGGAACTAAGTTTTGACAGTCTACCACGTGAGAGTAGCGCAGTATCTCGCAGAGCTGAGACAGATTTAACCTCTACCTCCAACTGTGCCACTCTGTGGTTGAACGGAATCGGTGACATTCTTCACGCCAGTCGGTGATGTTTCAGTCACCGTCCATCGCGACGGTCATATAGAAAGGCCGGAGTGTCTTTTCGGGTTTTCTCCTCCCTTGCTTTGGCAGTCGCGTGTAAATGTGGGCCGCAACATCTGATAACCGCGTAGACGCCGTGCACTGAAGATAGAGCGTCGTTTCTACGATCCTCGGCTCTCAGTCATTTCTTCTGTACCACTGAATCTTACGTCATTACTTGGTGAACTTGTTCGTGGTTTCCTTTGTATTCGCCTTGATTCCATAGAGAAACGCATGGTGTTCACTACGGCTAGGCCGACTGTTACGTTCCGCTGTCCGAATGTTTTCAACACTTCCGCCGCCTTTAAGTTTTCGATTTTGTTTGTGGCTGTTCTCTCGCACATAGTGTGCTTGATTGATCCGCAGACAATGCTTTATGAACTTTTCTACAATAGCATTTCTGCAGATCTTCCTTGATTGCCAGAAACGATCTTATCCATCTGTTACATAGGTGTCCAGTCTATCCCACAACATTCTGCCGTAAACTTCCTGTTGTTCTTTCCTAGCGGTTTTGAGCCTTTTTGTCTCACTAGCTGAAGGTGAGATCTCTTTAAGCAAAGTGTCCTTTGATTACAGTATAATCACACATAGACTTCTCTAGGGATTTTTACAAAGATTGCCCCCTCCCTCGCTTTACCTTGAACAAACGGTGCTAGACGAATGGCCCATTCTCTCACTCGGCCAAAACATTCAGCTCCGCACACTCTCAAATTGAGACAGGTTTCACATCAATATATCTTTATCCTTAGGAAAGCAATTTAAGTTACGCGCCGCACTGCCGTTGCAGTGAGAAACGGGCTGGTGTGTGAGGCTGTTTTAGGAATATTTTCGTGTGCCTCTATTCTTCTCTTTCCAGCTCAGCTTCGATCCTATGCTTTTTCCTGTGCTCCGTGGCTTCGCGATCTTCCTATGCTGCTGTCTAATTTGCGCTGCTCGCACGCTCCGCTGCTCTTCTGACTCCTTTTTGCGCATGTCTTTTATATAATCAGCGATGGTCCTTAACAGTCAGACTAGGGACTCACCCTCAGGCTTAAACATGGCAAAATCGCTTGCCATCTTACATGTGCAGTACCTGTGTCTACGCCCTTGCGAGCGGCATGTTTCTTGAAAGTTTGCTAGGCTATTTTGTGTACTCACATGGACAAAAAACACACTAGTAGGTATGCTTCTAAATGGCGTAATAGATGAGTCTAAACAACAACCTTCCGTAAGTATGATCAGATTAGTCTTTCTTCTTTTTTACGCAACTTCAATGTTTCAATGTTCAGTGAACTACTTTAAGGCTACTCTGTTGATACATACGATAGATAGCTCTAGATCATATGAAAAAAATCGGATGCTTGACTTGCTACAGAAACTTTTCTCTCTGGGCACTTTATCTTGCGGACACTGCGGATTCACCAGACGTAATACAGATTATTCTTCTAATCTCTTTGTCATACAAAACGTCTGTTTCATAATTCTTAACTATCCGAATAGGGTCAACTTAGATCACAGCGGTCAAAACTTTTAGGTGCATCACGTTAGGCAGGCCACCCACATAAAAAAACAATCGATATTAAGACCTCATTTATTTAACATATGAGATCAAACCTCATGTTTGGGTGTGTAGGTTCGTTCCTTCCTTCAGTTATGTGATTGGTGTCGGTACGCTTAGTTGTTGCCTGTGTCAGATCTTCCGTGGGACACACCCGACCTCCCGCAAAGCTGAAGCGAGAGAGAGGACCCGGGGAGATTTAGATTCGAATACTTTGGGATGGAATTCCCGGAGAGCCCCAGTTGTCAGGCCTTGACTTCGACTTGTGTTAGAGGTCTAGGGGGTGCCTGATATTTGTTCGGAATTTGGTCTCTCGCGCGGACTCTCTCTTTCGATTCAGTTACTGAAGTCAAAAATGTAAATAACCACACATTTATTTAAATACCACGCATGCAACATAGCAAAATTATTAAATATAGACTAAAATAAAGTTTCCACACTTTGCCTACAGCGAGTCTTCCTTAAGTTTTCTGTTTTGTCTTGTGGGCAAAAGCAAAAGAAAAAAAAACTTGCAGTTCTGGCTGTCTAGCCAGCACACATCAGTTCAGTGTCGTGGACGATTCCTGGGTCAGTCGACGTTGTCGTGACCCTCGATCATCGGTTCCTGTAGACGTGTATCAGCTAGACTGGCGCCTCAGGGTTTGTCCCTTCTACAACATTAATTATATACCTGCCTTCCTTATACTAGGAAATACAGGTTCTATTTTCTTGTATAATTCTACAAATAGATTGCTCATGTTTACCATATGACTTCACACAGATGTCATGCGTCATGTACCTCTTCCACATATTTAATAATTTTCCTGACAAAGCCACACGTGAGCACTGAATGCATTTTAACATCATTATTAAACGAACTATGCATTACAATTCACTTGGCCGTTAATACATGGTCATCTCTTCGCTGCCAAAGCCTACATCAATAATAACGGAGGTGCTCCTCCGACTCACGCCCCAACACATTTCTATGTTTTGCATAATACAGACATAATTTGCACCTTGCGAACAGAACGAAAAACACTACAGCGTTCAAAACGGAACAAGCGACACAGAACTTCTGACACAGCATTATCCAACTACCGGGATTCGAGTTCTTGATCCCCCCCCCCCCCCCCCCTCCCCTAAATGTTACTTACAGCAGCCAACAACAGGAGTTTCATTCCTCTGAATTCAATGAGACACACTAACAGCTGCTGTGTATGTCAACAAAATACATCAATCAATAAGTGATAGATGAGAATATATATAGATTTTTCTCTTTTTGGAATCTCGCTTACTTACTCGGGGTTCCGCAAGCGATGTAGGAAAAATTTACGTCACGGCGCTTGACGTAAAACAGTGGCGTTCTCAGCTTGGTTAACGAGAAGGGCTTTCGTACGTATCCGGCGGGTCATCTTCGGGTCTGATCCTCTGTCTGCAGACGGATCCTCCTGGCCGTCCTGGCTGTGGTGAATCCTGGCGTGGGTAGGGTTGTGGTGGTGCGTCGGTAGGGAGGACAGATGGACAGTCCCGCATCGGTGTTTGTGTCCTCGAGAGGATGTTGCCGCACCACACTTCTGTTTGCTCCTGAATGGACTCCACCAGAAGGTACTAGTTTCCACAGGAGGCTCGTGTGCTGACAGGGAGGGCCCCGGCAGGATCTGTAGCATTGTCATCGGAGAACCTAGAATAGCGTTGCTATACGGCATGTAAACATCTCTTCTATACCGTTTACTGAGTGCTAGCAACTCCTACACTCGAGCCACACAGCGACAACAACCTCCCTACACTTGTGACACAGCGGACCAATCAGGGTGCTAGGAATGAAGAGGACTGGCTGAGCCTGGCCTCCCCAATCACACAGCTCTTGAACCTCTGCTGCCTCTATGTCAGTTCTGAGTGAAGCTTTTACGCAACCTGTTACGTCTTTATTCAGTAACCGTGTTCAAAACAAACGCAGCACAAAGTATGGTTTGTCTCAAAGGAAGAATGGGGCTTGGTGTCTGGACAGGGTGGATGGGGATAATGTCGGGGTGGGATGGTGCAGTACACCGTCAGCTTTGGTAATGTCGGGGTGGGGTGGGGTAATGTCGGGGTGGGATGGGGTACATGTCGGCGTGGGAAGGAGCAGATACAGGCCGTCCAGTTTGGTAATGTCGGGGTGGGGTGAGGTTATGTTCGGGGTGGGGATGGACGCAGAACATGCTGCCGTCAGCTGTGGTTATGTCGGGGTGGTGTGGTTGGGGGTACTGTCCGGGTTGGGTGGAAGCAGAACAGGCCGTCAGCTTTGGTTTATTGTGGGTGGGGTGGGCAGAACACACCGTAGCTGTGGCTGATGTCGGGATGGGGTGGAGCAGAACACGCCGTCAGCTGTGGTAATGTCGGGGTGGGGTGGGGTAATGTCGGGTGTGAGGAGCAGAAAAGGCCGTCAGCTTTGGTAGGTGGGGTGGGGTGGGGGGTAATGCCGGGAATGGGGTGGGTAATTTGAGGGTGGGTTGGGGGTAATGCTTGGGGTGGGGTGGAGTAATGTCGGGGGTCGGGGGGGGGTAATGTCGGGGTGGGATGGGAGCAGAACAGGCCGTCTGCTTTGGTACTGTCGGGGGTAGGGTGGGGTATTGTCGGTGTGGGGTGGGGTAATATCGGGGGAGGGTGGAGTAATGTCAGAGGTGGGTGGGGGGTATGGCGGGGTGGGAGGATGGAGCAGAACAGGCCATCAGCTGTGGTTAATGTCGGGGATGGGGGGCTGGGGTAATGTTGGTGTGGGGTAGGAGCAGAAACCTGCGTCAGCTGTGGTTATGTCGGGGTAGGGTGGGGTCAAGTCGGCGTGGGGTGGAGCGGAACAGGCCGTCAAGATGTGGAGATTGTTGGGGTGGGCGTGGGGTAATGGCGGGGTAGGGGGGGTAATGTCGGTGTGGGATGCGCGCAGAACATGCCGTCGCTGTGGTAATGTCGCGGTAGGGTGGGGTAAAATGTCGGTGTGGGGGTGGAGCAGAACAGGGCGTAGCAGCTGTGGTAATGTCGGGGTGTGGTGTGGTAATGTAGGGTGTTAGTGGTGGAGCAGAATCAGGCCGTCAGCTGTTGGAATATGGGATGGGGTGGGGTAACTTTCGGGGTGTGCGGGGGAGGTAATGTCGGGATTGGGGTGGATCTTTGTCAGAGGTGGCGGTGGGGCAGAACATGCCGTCAGCTTTGGTAATGCTCGGGAGGGGTGGGTATGTCGCGGTGGGGTGGGTTTTGTCGGGATGCGGGTGGGGTAATTTTGGGTGGGGTGGGGTAATGTAGGTTTGGGTCGGGTAATCGTGGGAGGGGGTAGGGGTGTTGTCGGGATTAGGGTGGGGTATATGTCGGCCCCTGGTGGGGGTAATGCTCGGGATGGGGTGGGGTAATGTCGGGATGGGTGGGTTGATGTTGGGATGGGGTGGGGTAATGTCTGGATGGATGGGGGTAATGGTTTTTTTTTTATGGGTGGGGTGGGGTAGGAGTAATGTCAGGTGGGTGGAAGCGAGTGTCGGGAACTGCCGTCTGCTTTGGTGAGGGTGTGGGTGGGGGGGTAATGTCGGGGTGGGTGCGGGATTGGAGGGACGTGTGAGAGGGTGGGGGAAGTCAACTATGACATATTGGGGCGACAGGGTGTGGTGTTCCTGGTGCTGATGACGTAAGTCAGTACAAATCAGACAAATCTCAACAAAGCAGTAGATTACGTGGTATGGGGAAACCAAATCCAAACAAAAGTAGTACGATGTGTCCATCATGGGGGGGGGGGGAGGATGAAACAAGGCTACATCAGGCGAGGGAAGATCTGCTTGCCGCTGATCCTGCATTAAGTCACATACTTGCGTCTCGTCCTGCATTAAGTCCACTACATAGCTCTGTTGTCTAGCATTAGTTCCCACTATTGCTCTGTCCTGCATTATGTCCCACTACTTGCGTCTGTCCCTGCATTAAGTCCCATACTTGCCTCTGGACCGCCATGTAAGTCATGCATTAAGTCCACTATTGGCCTCTGTGCCTGCATTATGTCCCACTACTTTCCTCTGTCTCTGCATTAAGTCCCACTACCTTGCTCTGTCTCTGCAATTAAGTCCACTCTATTGCCTCTGGCTGCACATTAAGGTCCATTCTACTTGTGTCACGGGCCCACCGCGACCCCTAGGGTGGCACAGGAAGACAGCAACACCCCCTCGATCACTGGCAGCAGACGCCACACTGACATCACCACCAGTTCACCCCCCAGCAAAAAACGGAGAAACAGCAACTGCCTCTCCAGAGATCCCATCCAAAGGGGAACTTTTTAATGCTAATTGATCAATTAATTTCTAAGCGGCACAAGGGTAACGACAAGCAGGAGTAAATTGGGTATAGATATAAATACTGATCCTCTGGGGGTATGAAGTCTAGGGGTTTATTAACACTAAAAAAAAACTGTGGGGACCGCAGTCGGCCGCGGGGGACTGTAGCAAGGAAGTAAGAGAAAACAAAGGCAAGGGAAACCATGCGGGGGTCTCCCTAATTCAACATTAACCATATGGACATATATATTAAATTCAAACGCAATCATCATAGCATATCAACAACAACAAAATACATGATCCTCTCCAAATGTGATAAATGGGTGATTATACGAATCGTGTGTGTTGGTGTGTGTTCAATCCCAGTAGGCGTCGCTGTCCTTAGAAGCCGAACACCAAAAGTCGCAGCTTGGCACAGAATGGGCAATTGGTCTCTGTTTAGTCTCTTAAGCTGTCCTGGCGCTTGGATTAGGCGGCGTCCATGACTAGGCACGCTGGGTTTTTTTTTAATGACGCACTGATTCACTGGACGATCACATGCACGTACATGACGGAACGACGAACGATGAAACGATTCGGAGGTGACACAAAACTATGGTGGTGTAGATGGCGCTGGTGATGTTTGGCACTCCTCCCGTCGACTCCCATGCCCCAATCCGCGCCGCTGCAGTCGAGAACTCTTGAAGCGGTGCTGCGCGGGGACTGGGGGGGGGGGGGGGGGGGGAGAAGGAAAGGAACAACGGGGACGGAGAGTGCGGATGGGCTGTTCCAGGACCCGGGGTGTAGAACCGTCCAAGGCAGGGCCGTGCAGGCTTTTCTCTCGACGGTCCCCTGGTGACGCTGCTCACTGTAGCGAGGACCCAGCGACCTACGGCAGCTCGTCACTCCCAGGCCCAGACTAAGGCTGCGGCCACTTGCTTCAAAGCCCTGGAACAGAGAGCTATAAACCCCGGGGTACGATATGTCTAACTCACACTGATGCATATTAGGTGTGTAGAATGTCCATGTACACAATTATTTTTAGAAATGTCCATGTACACACATCCTCCATAATACACACAAAAACAACAACAACAAAAATATCGACTATTGCTCTCGTTCACCACAAAGCCGTCGTCCACGCAAATAAAACCCCTAAATCCAGATTCCAAGGAAGCAAAGGAGGAATCCGAGCCAGCACGGGTTGAACTGCGCCAGCCAGCATCATATCCAATAATGTCGGCTGATGCCATCGAAAAAACAAACAACTAACTTCCTACCGGACTGAAAACGGAATGGTTTTCCCGGAACGAGGGGAATTCGGGGTTTGATACCCAAGTAATTTCCCCTTTTGTTGTGGGGTTCAAATTTCCCCCGGGGGGGGTTTGGGGGGGGCCCGGGGGGAAGGGGGGGCTTTTCCGGGGGTTAAAAAGCCGAACCCAGGCCAACCGGGGGAAAAGGGGGGTCGCAGCTTTGGCCCCAACTCCCAGAAATGGGGGCAATTTTTTTTTTTTTTTTTTTTTTGGCCTCTTTTTACCCAAAGGGCCCTCGGCCCGGAAAAAACCTTTAACCCAGTTTCAAAGGCAGGGGGGTTTTTTTTCCCAAGAGGGTTACTGGACCAGATAAATTTTAAATAATGCGGCGGAAGCCAACGAAAAAAAAACCCAAATTCATCCCACAAAACTAATGGTTTTCCCCCGCGGGGAAGGGGGGAATTCCCCCCGGGTTAAATACCCCCCAGTAAGTTTCCCTTTTTTGGGGAATAACCGACAATTGGGGGGGAAAAAGGCAGGAAACCCAATTGGGAGGAAAAAAAGGGGGGAAAAGGGGGTTATACTATTTTAAAAGTAAGGGGGGCCCCCCCCCCCCACCCCCTTTGGGACCCTTTCAAAAGGGGAGGAAAGGGGAAATAGGAGGAATAAGGGGAAAGGGGAGGGAAAAGTGAAAGAAAAAGAAAGGGGGAGGGGTTAAAGGAAAGGGGGTTTTAAATCCCATGCCAAATTATTTTAAGGCCGGGGGTTAAAACCGTCCCCTCCAAAAACCAAAAACAACAAAAATTAAATTTGTTTTAAACCAAAGGGGAAAAATAAAACCCCAAAACCCGGACCCCGGGGGAAGCCGGGAAGGAAACCACCCCTTGCAGGGTTTTTTGGGCCCCCTCAAAACCAAAAATGCCGGTGTTCCACCGTTAAAAAAACCAAAAAATTATACCCCCCTTGGAGGGAAAACGGGAAGGCCCGAGAAGGGGGGGCTTGGGGTTTAGTAAAAATTTTCCCCCTTTTTATTTAAAACCGTAAAATTTAGAACCCTTAAACCCAAAGGGAGGAAAAAATAAAAAAAGAACCTTTTTTTAAAAAAAAGCCCCCCCAAAAAAAGGGGTGGGAGGGGGGAAGAAAGGGAAAGGAGGAGGGGTAAGGGGAAAGGGGGGGGATTAAAAAGGAAACCCGGACATTGCAACGGTTTTGGGGAACCCCCCCCAAAAGGTTTTTCGAGGGAAAATAAAAAAAAAAAATTTTTTAACTTGCCCCCAGTTGAAAAAAAGGTTTCCGGGTTTTTGGGCCCCTTAAAGCCTTTCGGGTGTTTTTTGGAACAGGCCCAAATTTTGGGGCCCCTCTGGGGCCCCCCAAAAGCCCTTTCCCCGCCTGTGCCTGGCTTGGTCCCCCTTATTTTCCGTTTTAAAAATTTTAAATACAAACGGTTGGGGCCCGGCCATTAAACCCCCTTCTTTCCCCTCGGCGGGGGGAAAAAATTGAATTTTGTCTCCATGATTGGTTTTTGGTTCAACCTGAACCTCCCAAAGGGAATTTTTGGGGTTAAAAACGGGAGGTTTTTCTTTGGCCGGCAAACAAAAAAAAAAACTTTACGGGGAAAGGTTTCAGGGGGCCTTTTCCGCTGCCCTTGGCAGACTTGGTTCAACTTGCCTCTTGTTGCTTTTAAACCCCCAACAATTGGTTCGTGTGTTTCCCACAGGCCTTTCCCTTGCTTTGGCCCCCTATTCCCCGATCAAGTTCAATTGTTTCCCCTTGAACCACGAAAACCCAAGGGGTTGGGGGTTGTGTTCCCAACAGGTTTTTTCTTGACTGTCTATGGAAAGGAAACAACTTTCAGGTTTTCCCTCTTGTACTGTCTAGGGACAGGGACAAAAAACTTTTTGGGGGATGTTTTTTTCCTCGGGCCCTTTTTTTTGAAACTGTTTGGGCAAGAAAACAACTTTTTCACGTGTTTCTTTTTTACTGTCATGAAAGCCCAAAACTTTTTCAGATTTTTCCTTTTCTTGACGGTCTAGGGCAAGAAACAACTGTTCAGATTTTTTTCCTCTTTTTAATTTTTCAAATTTGGCCCAAAGACAACAATTGTTCGAGTGTTCCTCTTGAAACTGTCTAGGGAAAAGAAAACAATTTTCCCGATGGGGTTCCCCCTTTCTTACTGTCTATGGCAAACAACCGTTCAGCGGGTTTCCCTTTTTGTACGGTCTAGACCAAACAACAATGTTCAAATGTTTCTTTTGTACTGTCTATGGCAAGACAAAAATTTTTCAGTTTGTTTTCCCCTTTTTGATGTTGGGAAAAAACGTTTTTTGTTCCCCCTTGAAGCTGTTATGAAACAAAAACTGTTAAGGTGTTCCCCTTTCCCCCTGGAAAGCCGGGGCTTTTGTTTTTATCCGAAAAAAGTTCTTTTTCCTTTGTTTTCTGGAAAAAATTTTTCAAATTTGTTCCCCAAAAAGTTTGTGTAACTTTGTTCCCCATTAAGTAATTTGAATCAGTTATTTAAACCCCAAATGCGGGGAATTACTTTTTTCCCCTTTTTTCCAAAAAAATTTTTGTTGGTTTTTTTTTGGCGCCCCCCGTTTTTCTTTTTCCCTAAGTTTGATCAATTTTTTTAATCGGGTTATCCTTTTAAAAAAAATTATTCGTTTTTTGTGCAAAACCCGTCCTTTAAGATTTTTTAATCTGTACCCAAATTCCCAAAGGTTTTTCCCCAATTTTGGGGTTTTAAATTGCGTCCAAATAATAATTTTTTTAATTGACCCAACCCCAAGATTCTTAAATTTTGTGCTAAAGCTAAACCACATGATCAATTTGTAATCGGGCCCCACTCCAAGATCCCTTAAAATTTGGGGCGGGATCCACCAACACATGATCAATTTGAATTGATCCATTCCAAATTTACCTTCAATTCTGTGTGATCCCCAAATCACATGTTTAATTTGAAATTTGGTACCCATTCCATATTACCTTCAATTTGTGCTGATGCCCCAATAAATGATTAATTTTGGGTCATTTATCCTTTAAAAAATTCATCTTCAATTTTTTTCTGTTGACAAATCAATGACCAATTTGAACTGTACCCCTTCCCAAAATCATCTTAAATTAGGGGTTTGCCCCAAAAATTAAAATGACATTTGTAATCTTACCCTTTCCCATTCTTTTTCAATTCGTCTTTAAAAATTTAATGACAATTTGAATCTGTACCCTTTTAAAAATTTTTAGTTCGGTTTCTAATTAAAAAACAATGACAATTTTTTAATCTTTTCCATTAAAAACTCTTAATTTTGTCTGATGACCAACCAAAACCCCCAATTTTAAAATTTTATTAACAGGCTTAAATTTTTCATAAATAAATCAAACCCCAAAGGCTTGCTTTTTTATTAAAGCATAAAATCATCAATCATCAACACCGGGTTTTGGCTGTTTATTACAGCAAATCATCAAAAACCAAAAAGGTTGTGTTTATTACAGGCATCAAATCACCCAACACCGGGCCCCTTGCGGGTTTATTACACATAAATCATCAACCCCAGGCTTGCTTTTTTATTGAAATCAATCACCCAAACACCGGGGCTTGCTGTTTTATTGCACCCCGTAAAATCACAAGCCCAGGCTTGCTTTTTTAATTGCAGATCAATATAAAAACCGGTTGCTTTTTTATGCAGCGTCAATCATAACCCAGGCTTGCTGTTTTTTTTTAAGCTTTCAATCATAACACCAGGGCTTGCTGTTTATTGCAGCGTCAATCTTCAACAACCGGGGCTTTTGTTTTATTGCAGCGTAAATTTCATAAAACACCGGCTTGCTTTTTAGGGCAGCGTCTTTTCTTTTTTTGGCCCACCTTTTTTTCCGGGCATTTTTGTGCTTTTTTGGGTTTCCCAAAATTTTTTTCTCTGATTTAGCGTAGAAAGGCCCTTTCCCGGGTCACTTTTTTTCAGTTTGTTTTATTTTTGGGGGTTTCCCAAAATCATTTTTTGGTTTCTTTGGGTTAGTGACTGCTGAAATTTTTGGCTAAGGCAAATTTTTGCGGGTTTCCCCTCAAAAAGTCCCACGAAACCCATTGAACGTTGTTAATATTTGGTAAACTATTTTTTCTATATCAGCGTAAACCCCTCTTGGAATTGGGGGTAAACTCAGGTCCATGGCTTTTAAATTTTTTGGGAACGAAACCCAGTCTTCCCTTGTTTATCTTCTCCCTTTTCCAAACCCCTAATGTTGACATTTTTTCCATGGGAAAGGTTAATTGTTTGAAAGTGTTTTTCCCCCTTTCAAAGGGATTGTTCTGAAGGCGCATTTTTTTTCCGCGTGCATTTTTGGATGGTATCCTGCATGTTTTATTTTTATTCTTTTTCTTTTTAAAAAAGGATATTTGCCCGGTTTACAAGGCACAACTTTTTCTTAAAAAGATTGTTTTAATGCATTTTTTTCCATTGGGAAAAGTGAAATACAGTTAATGACAAAATGCGGAAAAAATCTACAAGGGTTGGGTTTTTTTAAAAAATTTTTTTATATAGTTACAAGTCATAGCAAGACATAATACAATTTTGGTTTCCCTTTTTTTTGTTAATTTGGGATGTAAAAAAACGTTTTTTTTCCCCTGCTTTTTTTTCTGAGTTTTGCTCTGCTGTATTTCAATAGCGAAATTGGGTGTTTTGAAAAAAGGTATTTTCTATTTTGCCCCCATAGTATTCGTATTTTTTCCCTTTAGGAAAGTCACAAATAGTAGACTCCAGGGTTTTGCCCTTTCAATCGTTCTATTTTAAAAAGGAAAATATATATTCATGGCAAAACAGGAAAAATGCCTCAAAACGGGGGGTTTTCAAACCCCAAAATCAAAGAAGAAAAACTTTTGAAAAAATCATGTCAGTACAAACGTTTTACATATGTTCCAAATTTTTTTTCCCAATTTATCGCTTTTTAAAAAGTTTTCATTCCCCTTTTTTGTGTTCACTACTTTTAGTTTCCCCCCGGTTTTTTTAACCCTTTTGCTTGTTTGAGAGTATTTTTATCTGCTTGGTGGGGTTGTTTCGGGCTATGTCTTTCGCTTGGGGGATTGTTTCGCTTTTTCAGGATATTGCATTTGGTTTGACCAAATCCTTTTTTACTGTATGTTGTATCCTTGAAATTTAAAAGAATTATATACAATATTTCTCAAAAACGTATAAAAAAAAGTACGATACTGTTATTAACAAACCCCGACAAAAAAATCAGAATATTTTTTTCAATCAAATTTTGAGTAAGCGTTTTAAAAAATTTCCGAAAATATTGTTATTATTTTTGATATTTAATCTGAAAAAGAAAAAGCGTTTTTGTCCCGGTTTTTTAAAATATTGTTTTGCCCTGTTCTTTTTTTTTCTTTTTTTTTAAGGTGTTTCTGTATTTCATTTATAAATTTTGTCATATATTATCATGGTTTGTTTCATTTCCACACTTGTTTAATCTTTTTTTTTGTCGCGGTGAAAGAATGAAAAAAGGGTAAAAAATGATTCATATTATTCAGTTTGCTTTTTTACCTGTTCTTTCATAAAAAAAATGTTTTAATGCTTAATGATTTTCGAAATTTACGGATGGCACAAAGCCCAGTGCGCGCGCACTTGAACCATACACACACACACCACACACACAACCACCCACACACACAACACACACACACAACACACCCCACACACACACAACACACAACAACCCCAACACACACACACACACCACACACACACACACACCACACCACACACACGCGCGCGCACGCCGCACGCACGCGCGCGGCGCCCCCCTGCCGTAAAAATTTTATATATTTTAAAGACAGTTGATTTTGATATGGGGAATTAGGGATGTTAATGGGTATTCGGGTGGGGGGAGTACACGTGGGGCCAAATTTAGCAATTCAAAAAAAAAAATTGTATAAATTAAAGGCAAAACACTCTAACCCCATTCATGTTAAAAAAAAGGTTCGGCACAACACCTGGAGGGGAAACAGTAATCCCACTTTGCTTTGGTCATCAAATTTTCAGCACGAAAAGATGTAGAAATTGACAATCGGAAAAAGAAAAGCGTATCGGCGATTAAAAACTGGATGAAAAAAGGGGGAAAGAATAGAAGGGTTGTGTTAAGGCGTAGCCCGGGTACACATTGCTTTAAACCCTGAAAGAACGAGGGCCAAAATACGAATCCTCGGGCACCCCGGCAAATTTTCAGGATTTTTAGCATTAAGACAATGGAAGAAATTCAGTCAGACCCCAGGTCAACATCAAAAAGTTTACGTTTTCCACGCAAATTTAAAACTATGGATTTAAAAGGAAGGGACCAAAGTGTCCAAATTTTAGGTGTTGGTGTTTACGGAAAAACAAAGTGTATGATAAGGTTTTGGGTGTTTACGGGAAAAGGGAAGAAAGTGTTGAAAAAGTGTTGGTTTTTATATGAATGAAACAATGTTCCCATAATGTGTTGGTGTTTATGGAAGGGCCCAAAGTGCCAATAATGTGTCTGGTGTTTTAAGGGAAGGGCCCAAAAAGTGTCCAAAAGTGTCGGTTTTACGGAAGGGAACAAAGTGTCCAATAATGTTCTTGTTTACGGGAAGGGAAAAAGTGCCCAATAATGTTCTGGTGTTTCGGGAAGGAAAAAAGTGTCCAATAATGTGTCGGGTGTTTACGGGAAAGGGAACAAAGTGTCCATAAGGTGTTGGCGTTTACGGGAAGGAAACAATGTCCAATAGGGTTTTTGCCAAAAAGAAGACAAGGTGTTTAATGAAGGGAACAAAATGTCCCTAAGGTGTCTGCAAAAGAGAAAGGGTTTTTACAAAAAAGGGGAAGACCCACTAAGGTGTCGAAAAAGTAGACGGCTTTGTTTTTTCATTGACGCCGGGGGAAAAATGACGGCTTTCAAACTGCTTCACATCGGGGGGAAATTTTGGAATTTCACTGTAGTAGATGGGGACGAAAGTTAGTGCTTCTAAACGTAACTGCTTGTGCATTCTTTTGAGTGTTATTATAAAGACATTCATGTTTTACTTATGTCGAAATATCAACTCTGAATGTAATTGGATTTTTGTAGGTTTTTTTTTTTTAAAAAAAAAAAAGTGATATATGAAAAGCTTTCTAAAATAATTGTGATGGCCCGTTTTCCTGTTTTTCCTGCCCATTCTTGAACACATTTTTCCCCATTAAATGAATTATTGTATGTAAATGTCAAAGGATACAAAGATACTTAATTACTTGCATTTTGATTTGATTTAAAAAAATTTTGAACATAAATCGTTTTTGCATGCCATAGGTAACCAATAAATAAAATTTTTAAGTATAAGTGCAGGACATGTTTATTTTTTTTTTTTTTATGTGAGCAAGTGGTTTGCGTCTTTTGGATTCCCTGCTATGTCCCCGTTGAAATGCGCATGTTCATCCCGGTTTTGTTGGGCCCCGCGTGCAGATTGTGCGTTAGGGGTTGAACATTAAACTTTATCACTAAAAGGTTATTACGCCCATTTTAAAACGTTCTCTTTTCAATGTGTTAATCCCCCCCCCATCTTAAACGTTCTCATTGAATGTTTTTCATCTCAGCCCATTTAAAACGTTTTCATTCACGTGTTCATCCACCCCCATTTTTAAAACGTTCTCATTCAACGGTTCATTACGCCCATTTTAAACGTTATTCCACCCCCATTTTAAAACGTTCTCATTCACGGTTCTTCCCACGCCCATTTTAAAAACGTTCTCTTTCACTGCGTTCATTCCAGCCCTTTTTAAACGTTCTCATTCAACGTGTTAACCCCACGCCCATTTTAAAAACGTTCTCATTAAAAGTGTTCATCCCGCCCATTTAAAACGTTCTATTCAACGTGTTACCCCAGCCCTCTTAAACGTTCTCATTCACTGTTTCATTCCCCCCCATTTAAACGTTCTCTTAAAAGGTTCATCCCACGCCCACCCTTAAAACGTTTCATTAAATTTTGTTCACCCCACCCCCCATTTTGCGCGAATTGAGAAGATAACTGATTGCTCTTTCCCTCGTGTTCTTTGTCCTGAATGTTTTTTCTTCCCTGAAGAAGACCTCGAGGTAAAAACGCGTCGGTTTTTGCTTGTGATGTTTTCTCCTTTGTTTGGGGGCCTTACTACTAACCCTTTAAAAAATTTAAAAAAGGTCAAGTTGCTGTTAACTAAAAGGTTAAGGACTTTTCTGTCAACACTTGCTGTTACTTTAAACTTTAAGGACTTTTTCTTGGGGGAAGGGGGACTGTGTGTGGGGAAATTGGGGTTGGTTATGGGGGGGGAGGCAGAAAGAGGCCTCAAATTTCATGTTCTTTGGGGGGTGCGTGTGTGAGCGACTGCACGCAAAGACGCTGAAGTTTTAAAGAAGTTTTTCACAAGTTTGTACCTTTTAGTAAAGCGCGGACGGGTTTAAAACCCCTGTTAAACATTCTCTTGTATGCCCGGCCGGATTGGAGGAGCTCGAGACACCCCCGCGCCAAAAGTCATGGTTTAGAGGGTGGGGAGGGGGGAGAAAAGGGGAAGCTGAGTGGGAAGCATGAGGATGGGTGAGAGACGCGGGGAGGAGGGGGGGACGGGGAGGGAGGAAGAGCGGGAGGGGAGGGGTGAGAGAAAGGAAAGAAGACGGGGAAGAGGACGGGGTCTATTTTTTATTTCGTGGGGTCAGTAGAGGGCCCGGGGGATCTGGCTTTGGGGTCCGGCTGATGCCCAATTCTGGTTTAAACCCCCGCCCCCTCCCGCGTGCGGAAGCGATGTACCCCAAAACCGTTAATCTCACTTCGCGGGACAAGAAGCTGTGTTCATTCGCAGTGCATTTCTATGAATGGTTCTTATTTTGCATTTTGGGACTGCATCATCTGCCAACATTTTATTTTTAGTTTCCCTACGGGTCCCCCCCGTCATGAAAATTTAAACCCCCCGTTAATTTTTCCTCTCCCTTGAAACAGCTCTACAACCCAATTGATGTGTAGCAGGCTGTGATGCGGGCTTTTTCGCCCAAAGGCTTTTCCCTATCCCCGTAAAGAAATGTTCTAAATCGCCAGCACAAAAGTAAGATTGTTATCTCATCCTCCCCACATCACAAAAGTATGGTATGGACGACCTAATGGGGCAACGTGCAGAAACCTTCATTTCCCATGCCAATGATTTTTTGGGGGCAAGTGCAAAACCTTCTTTAAACCCATCCCCAATGATTGTTAGGGGTAAAACGTGCAGAAAAACCTTCATTTCTACACTGCCCAAACAATATTATGAAAAAAGGGCCCCGGGGGCTTTGCATGTCCCCCCCGAACAGTCACTCGGCCTCCGTCTTGTTGGGGACCATTTTCCTTCTCATGGGTGGTTTTGTTGAGGGACCTTTTTCCCCTTTTCCTGGTGAGGGTGTTTGGGGGGAGCTGTTCCCTTCACATGGTGATGGTTTTTTTGAGGGACCCTTTTCCCTTCACATGGTATGGTGTATTGAGGGAGCCTTTTCCCCTTCACATAGTGAGGGGGGAAAGGAGGGGATGCGGTGGGTAACACCAAAACAGAAACAGAAGGGACCTCTGACAAAAAAATAATGGGGGTACAAAAAAATTGATTTTCTGCTCCTGTTTGTATCGAATACATGCATTTAACACGGAAGAAAACTAATCAGAGATTGGTGTTTTAAGGGTTGACTGGTTTTTCTCCGTAATAATTTTTTTTCTGTTACCCATCTATCTGTTATGGGGGCCAATGGTTACCCATCTGTTAAAGCAGGTGGGGGAAATGGTTACCCAGTGAAAGAAATCGTGGGACGGGCAGCGAGGTCCCCAAAGAGAAGCCCCCTTCAAGAAGGTTTCGGCCCCTTATCTCCCGACACTTAGGGGGGTTGGGGCCCCAACCCCGGTTGGGGTCCGGGTGTCCTTGCTGCCCCCTTTTTTTTTCCCCCCCTTGGGGGGAGCCCTGGCGGGGTTTGAAACATGCCCCCTGGACGCTCATTTTCTATTTAAAGACTCGCGCTTTAACCCCTGAGCCCCAGGCACCCGATATTTTTAGGGGAAATTTAAACCTTTAAAATTCACTTTTGTTTTCCCCCTTGACCCGACCCGCTTGAACACCCCCTCTGCCGCTTTTCCCCTTTCTTTCAGGGGGTTTGGTTTTTTCCCTTTCCCTGCAAATGAGGCTTTTCATGGGCTGATGCAGACGTTCCTACAAACCCCTAGCTCCATTTCTGCATGAGGACTTTGCCCGATAGCCTTCTCTCCTCAGGTGTTTGCCCGATCAGCATTTCTTTTCAGTCTTGTAGATTTTAGCTGCCTCCATTCTGTTTCATATGGCACGTGAGCTCGTCATTATTTTCTTGGGTTTACTTAGAGGGATAATGTCTGGTTCATGCCATCTTGGGAGTTTTTGGGTGACTCTTTTCCTTCTGGGGGTCTGCAGTGCCTTCCAGTCACGCCCCATCCACGACTCGCCTGCATTTTCGGTGGGCCCGTTGTTCTTGGGCCCGATTTGCTGCCTCCGCCGTGAAGAATGTTCGGGTGCTTTTGGAGTCCGATTCTCCCTTTTGTGGGTTTTGGACTAGCCCAAAATTTACAATTTTTTTTTGAGCCTTGGTTGTGCCTCATGTGTACCTTCCCCGGCCGGGGTACTTTACTGACTTAGAACATGCTCCCTGTTTTTTTTTCATGGAGAGGGGGCATGCAGGGGTCGTCTTTTTCCCCCCCCTTCACCGGTTTGCATTTGAGGCAGAAGGTCATATGCGATTGAGAAGAAGTGATCCTAGGGGGCCATGTGCCAAATGTCTTCCAAGTTAGACTTTTTGGAGTGCATTCTCCCCCGTTTCCTTTCCCTTGCGGCTTGCTGGATGTTTTTGGAGTCTTTTTTTTGGTCTTCTTCTTTTCTCATCTCCTGTTTTATGTCTCTTTTGGCTTTTCCCTTTTGGGCCCTTTGACACCATTCAGTTTTTGGGCACCCCCCGTCCTTGTCTGTTGGGGGGGTGGTCCTTTATTTCTTGATCTTGAGCTTTCTTTTGCAGAAACCCTCGCCTTTACTTTCATTTTCTGCTGTTTCAGCGGGGTTGATTGTTCTACCCCCTTTTTCCTAGTCCCCACATGCTTTGAATCTGTCTTCCCGCTTTGATTCCCCCAGGGTGGGTTTTAGTGGGGTTAGTTTGAGCTTTGCTTTCGCATTTCAGGGGGATGTCAGTCAGACAGAGTGGGACACCCAACCTTTCCTTGGAATTTTTTAAATTTTTGGTTCCCTTGCCCCCACTGTGTGGGGCAGTGTGTATATCCAGAGGCCTGGGCTTTGGTTCAGATGAATGGAAACAACCTTGTATTTGCCAGGGAGCCACACTGGCAATGGTCTCCAAGCCTTCTTTTCCCCCATCTGCTTGTTTTTTTGCTTTTTGTGTTTTCAGCGTATATCATACCATTTCCCAAGCCCCGACTGGTTCTTTGTGCTGTTGGAATGGGCTGGTTGGGAAACCCGAAAACCCCGATTCGGCCCCTTTTCCCTTTCCTCAGGGGACTCCGTGATTTCTTTGGCTTGAACTTCATTTGGTGAGGCAACTATGTTCGTCCAGCCCTCCAGCACAGACGTGTCTGTCTTCTCTGGATGAAACATGTAGTGTATCCCCAAGGGCCCTTTAGGAGGCATCTTGTATCCATCGCCAAGGGTTTTTTGCTCGGTTGTTTGTTGCTGCTTTCGATGAGTTCATTGCCGCCGAAAAGTATCGGGGAAATTGCACAGCCCATTGCAATGCCATTCCAAAAATTGATCAATCAGTTTGGGAAACCCTTTGGTGAGAACCGCATTGGAAGGCATTTTAAAATACTTTTTGACATGTGCGGGATGTTCTTTGACTGGGACATCTAAGACCAATGTATCATCTCTGGGGCAAGACCCTATGCGTTTGCCCGATCAAGCCACACTACGTCCAGGTCTTTTTTTCTGTTTTGCTTTTTGGATTGCTTCCAGATATTGTGGCGTGTTCTACACAGCCAGCCACGCCCGGGGTGCCCCCTTTTTGGGGGTGACAATCCAAGTACTTGTTTTCCCAGGTATTGGTCGCCTGTGCCTGACGAGAAAAAATTTTTCCTTTGAGTTCAGTAGTGATTTGGCCTGAACTGGCTGTTTTCATTTAGTTTTTTCTCTTTGGGGATGTACACACCATCTGCCCTCATCCATGGGCTGATCTTCTGGTTTCTCCAAGCCGATCGCAGCAGCTTGGGCCACCCAGCACCTTGGGCATTTTTTGTAAAGTGGTAAGGGATTCCCTTTGGCCCCGGGATGATTTGGCTCTGGCTTTGTCGACCACCTTCTTGATTTCCGCCCAAAGTTGGGGTTGCCCTTGAACTGTTCCCAGGGTTTTGGTTTGGGCCCACCAGATCTGAATGTCGAGTGGTGCTTTGCTCTGGAGGTCAGGTATGTTTTCCCCAGGTGCTAAGAACTCCTTTGTCCCCAAAATTAGGGTCCCAGATTTTGGTCGGCTCAAACAGTGTTTGGCAAAAAAGGGGGGTTTGAAGAAGCGTCTTGTGTTTTTCTTTTTGCCTTTTCCTTTCCTCGCAGATTTTCCCCTTTGTGAGGGGGGTGTGTTTTTTTTTCAGGGCTTCCCCCAGTTTTTTCCAAACCCCTTTTTTTTCAGCTGGCAGTGCGGTCTTTATTTGCTTCTTGAGGTTTTTTTTTTTGGACCTGATCTTGTCCCCCTTTTTTGGCGTCTGGATTTCTTTGGAGGTGTTTCTTTTGGGTTTGTTTTATCATAGGCCCCCCTACATGTGGCATACCCCAAAGTCCCATATGTGGCTGTTTTGTTCCGGGGGCTTTTTCCCTATCAGTGCTCGAGCTTTGGGCGATTTTTGCTTTCCCGTTTCTCCCAAACTTCCGTTTCGTTTGTGTGGCAGGTTGAGTTTCAGGCGTTGGGATCGGGGGGTCGCAAATCCTCATCCGAACCCAGGTGGAGCCCCCGGGACTGTGGTTTAAATCCTGGCTTGGTCTTCCGACGTCTTTTTGCTGATCATTTCGTGTGCTCATTCAGATGAGTCTTTACACGTCCCTCTTTGTTCTGTGGATCTTTCATGCGGGTGTGCGAAACGTTTCCAAGACACATGGATTCCCTTTGGTCCCTGTTCTAGTCCGTTTTGGGGTTGCAGTCGTGATTTTTTGAGCACCGGGGGCGCGATGGATTCATCTTCTTCCCCCCTTTGGTGAAACCTGGGGGCATTTTTCCTTTTTTTTTTTGTAGCCACATGTTTAAGGCAAAAATGGGGAGCCCGCCCACAGGCCTTGGTTTGGGCTTTCCCCTGTCCCCGGTCTTTCCGGACGTCCTCCCGGGCCTATTCCAAAATCAAAGGTTTACCCAGGGTCAGAGAAAAAAAAAACTCTGGAGGCGTGGCAGCAGAGAAATCCTCAGGAGGAAAGCCCCCTTCGCAATGTTTTGGCCCCTTATCTCCTGCACTCTAGGGGGGTTTGGGCCACACCGGTTTTATGGTCTGGATGTCCCCCTGCTGCCCTTTTTTTTCCCCATTTGGGACGAGCCAAGGTGGGGTTCGGACCCATGCCCCCCGGACATGCTCATTTTCTATTAATGATCGCGCTTTAACCCCTTACCACAGGGACACCTGATATTTGAGGGAAAAATTTAACCCTTTTGAAGTTCACTTTTTGTTCTCCCTTTCCCGATCCGCTTTAACACTCTCTGCCCTTCTGCCATTGCTTTCAGGGCTCTGGTTTTTTCCTTCCCTGCAACTGAGAGCTGTTTATGAGGCTGTATGCAGACGTTTACAATCCCTAGCTCCAATTTCTGCAGTGAGGACTTTGACTGATAGCCTTCTCTCCTCAGGCTGTTTCCCAGATCAGCATACTTTTCAGTCTTGTAGATTTGAGCTGCCTCCATTCTGTTCTCTTTATGGCACCGTGAGCTCGATCATGATCAGCTGCTTGGTTGACTTAGAGTGGACTATCTATGTCTGGTCTCATGCCACTCTTGCTGATGATCTCTGGGTGACTCTTCCATTCTGGGAGGTCTGCAGTGCACTTCCCGTCATCTGCCCCATCCAGCAGACTTGCCTGCATGTTTCGAGTGGCACTGTTGTTCTTGGCCATGATTTGCTGCCTCCTGCCGTGAAGAATGCAGGGGGGTAAATGCTATTTATCTGTTAATGCAGGGGGTCAAATGGTTAGTTAACTATCTGTTAATGCAGGTGGCCAAATGGCTACCTATCTCTTAATGCTGGTGGCCAAATGGTTACCTATCTATCTGTTACTGCAGGTGGCCAAATGGTTACCTATCTGTTAATGCAGGTGGCAGGTGGCCAAATGGTTACCTATCTATCTGTTAATGTAGGTGGCCAAATGGTTACTTATCTGTTAATGCAGGTGGCCAAATGGTTACCAATCTTTAATGCAGGTGGCCAAATGGTTACCTATCTGTTAATGCAGGGGGCCAAATGCTATCTGTCTGTTAATGCAGGTGGCCAAATGGTTACCTATCTGTTAATGCAGGTGGCCAAATGGTTACCTATCTGTTAATGCAGGTGACCAAATGGTTGGTGGCCAAATGGTTACTATCTGTTAATGCAGTGACCAAATGGTTACCTATCTGTTAATGCAGGTGGCCAAATGGTTACAAATATGTTAATGCAGGTGGCCAAATTGTTACCTATCTGTTAATGCAGGTGGCCACATGGTTACCTATCTGTTAATGCAGGTGGCCAAATGCTATCTATCTATTAATGGAGGTGGCCAATGGTTACCTATCTGTTAATGCAGGTGGCCAAATGGCTACCAATCTGTTAATGCAGGTGGCCACATGGTTAGAGCGTTCGTCTGTGAAGCGGACGATCGTGAGTTCGAACCTTTCATTGGGTCAGACTTTGAAAACCCCTCTGTCCACCCAGCAGTTAAACAGGCACGTGATTCAGTTAACCCCCTCTGTCCACCCAGCAGTAAACAGGCACGTGATTCAGTTAACCCATCTGTCCACCAGCAGTAAACAGGCACGTGATTCAGTTAACCCCTCTGTCCACCCAGCAGTAAACAGGCACGTGATTCAGTTAACCCCTATGTCACCCAGCAGTAAACAGGCCGTGATTCAGTTAACCCCCATATGTCCACTCAGCAGTAAACAGGCACGTGATTCAGTTCAGGAAGGTATATGAGCAGTAAAAGAAGAGGTGGGTCCGTCTTCCATCAAGCCATGCCTTTGACAAGGTGACCCTCTGTTTGATTGCTGCGTCCACGGCCGTTAGGCTATATAAAGTTTAAACTTTATCGGTTTTTTCTATCTATCTCTCTGTCCTTCTTCCCCTCCTCTCTCTCTCTCTCTCTCTCTCTCTCTCTCTCTCTCTCTCTCTCTCTCTCTCTCTCTCTCTCTCTCTCTCTCTTCTCTCTCTCTCTCTCTCTCTCTGTCTCAGTCTCTATCTGTCCTACAGTTTAATTCGCCTTGTTCTTTAAACGGCCTGGCTACGGCTAATCATGGCATGCAGTTTAATTCGCCTTGTTCTTTAAACGACCTGGCAACGGCTAATCATGGCATGCAGTTTAATTCGCCTTGTTCTTTAAACGGCCCTGGCTACGGGTAATCATGGCATACAGTTTAATTCGCCTTGTTGTTTAAACGGCTTGGCTACGGGTAATCATGGCATACAGTGTAATTCGCCTTGTTCTTTAAACGGCCTGGCAACGGGTAATCATGGCATACAGTTTAATTCGCCTTGTTCTTTAAACGGCCTGGCTACAGGTGATCATGTAGAGTTCAGTACAGCTGGGGGTGGTGTTGTCACAGTCTTCGATTGTCACGCCGTTCCTCTAGGATTCTGTACCGCTCACATCCACCGCCTCTCTGTGTGTCCGCAGATTCTGGCCGTCTGTTCTGACTGTTCTGTCCTGATCTGTCGCAAAAGTCTCAGCAGAAAGAAGGCTCTGTGCTGGAATTTAGACTACGAATGTCTGCGGATTGCAAATGTTTTCTTGGTGATCTGATTGGTGAGCCAACAGGTTTGTTTACCCCATGCCATCACAATGCAAAACAATCACAGATCAAAATGAACGGACAAACTCTTAGGAAGGTTCAGAGAATAAAACACACACACACAACACCACACAACACACAAAACACACACCCACACACACCCCCCAACACCCCACACAACACACACCCACACCACACACCACACCACCACACCACTCATACACATGCAATCCACACGCGCTTGCTTGCGCGCAACACACACACCAACCACGCACGCACGCACGCACGTACGCATGCTCGCACGCACAACACACACACACCACACACACCCCACACACACACACAAAACACAAAACACCACAACACACACACACAACCCCTACTGCATACTTTCATATTTGCAAAACCCAATTTGACTTCAGCATATGCACATGCCACACATGCAAGCAAATGACATTAAAAGACAGAGGTAAAAAGATGGAGACGGGACAGACAGAGAAAAAGGACAAGCATGCACAGGCTATTAAGACACCACACCACACCACAACAACACACACACACACACAACACAACCCCACAAAACACACACACACACAACACACACACCCCCCACAACAACACCCCAAACCACACACGCGCGTGCGCGCGTACATACACACACACACACACACACACACACACACACACACACGTGGCGCGCGCGCGCGCGCGCGCGTGCGCTGTGGTTTTGGTGTGTGTGTGGTGTGTGTGTGTGTGTGTGTGTGTGTGTGTGTGTGTGTGTGTGGTGGTTTTTTGCATGTATGTGCGTGTCTGTTCTGTCTAATTGGCTTTCAGAGAAAAGAGGAGAGGAGAGTGAAGAGAGGAGAGAGAGAGAGAAAAGAGAGATGAGAGAGAGAGAGAGAGGGAGAGGAATGAAAATGACAATGAATACTGTTTAATTTTTCATCAGCAAGTTTCATGCTATTTGAAGGGGGGGGGGAATCGTCTTTATACAACCCCCATCAAAAAAAACGGGGGGAAAAGGAAAAAAAAAGATCCAAAATAAAAAACATCCAATATTGAACGACGGTCCGGGCCCCAAAGAACATAAGTGGCCCAAACAAGCTTCCCCCAAACTGGAAAATATAATCGCTAAAAAAAAAAGCCATACTTTTTTTACACTTTTTTTTTTTAATTTCTTTACTTTTTTAAATTTTTGTTTTGTTTTTTTTAGGCTCAATGTAAATTTTTTCTTTCCGCCTACTAACTGTTGGGCAAAAAAATGCCAGGCCCCTTAATTTTTGTTTTATTGTTGTAGAAAAAAGCATAAGTTACGCCCCTTGCAGCGGTGTTCTAAAAATATATTTTCTCGTTTCTTTTTTTCTTTACAACAAAAAAAAAGGGGAAATTCTCCTCTTTTTATTTTTTTTGCAACGGACCCCTAACAGCAGTTCGGGTTTCGTTATATCCCAATTTTGGCTTGGTGAGACAAGTGCCCTGGTCGGAATCGGCCTTTGGCCCCTGTGCCTTTTCCGTGTAATTTTTTAATAAATATTTTTAGGCTGTAAAAACAGTATATTTTTCGTTTTTTTCCATCTCGGTGCCAACCTGTGATAGGATGGTCAGAGCTTTTAAATTCCCAGAAAAACGTTTGTCGCCTGACCCCCGGTTTCAAACAAAACCAAAACCATTTGAAAATAGAAACTCAAAAACTTGAAAAACCCCGTTTAGTCTTCCGTTTTCGTTTTTGTTTTTAACTTTGCATTGCTGCCTAAACCGGGTTTGGGATTTTAAAGGGGACGAAGCCAATACCTGATCATTTAATTTTTGCACGATCTGCGAGGGTACCTCCCGCTTTATATACCATCTTTTTTAGCCCATGTTGGGGTTTTCAAAAAAACCCTTTTTATTGCTAGGTGTGTTTTTTTCCTGAATTGTTCTCGAAGGCCCCCATTAGGGCCTTTTGGGGGATTGGTTACTTGGGTATCAACGCCCAAAAAGGGTGGGAAACACTTAACTTCCTTAGGTTCCAATTTCAAACCCCCTTTTTTTTTTTTCTCCTATTTTACCACCCTTCTTTTTTAAAATTTTTTTGTAAAAAAAAACCAAGTATTTTAACAGGTTAAAACTTTTTCCAAACCCCCTTTCCCGAGCTGCTAAAAAACCCCCTTTCTAAAAACTAAATCTTCGTCTTTTATTTTAGCTGATTTAAGTTTTTGTTTTTTTTTTCTTTTTAACGATTTGTAATCCAAAGTGTCTGAAAAAAGGATTCATCGTCTGCAAATAAAAAAAGGGAAGCTTTGCGATAGGATTAACTGTATTCCATGTTTCCCTTCTTATTATTTCCGCCCCAGTTCATTAATGAAAAAGGAAAACATTGCGGATCAAAAAACCCCCCCGCTTCACCCCTTTGTGGAAAATAAAAAAAATAGAGTATAACTTTGTTTTAAAAAAAGCTATAATGAATTTAAAAATTTCCTTTTAATGACCTATACAACTTACCTTGAAACCCCGCTTTTTTGTTATCCTAAAATTTTTATTAATGTATCAAAGGCTTTTGAAGTCAATAAAGCAAGTAAAATTTTTCTGTTATTAAAAAGTTTTTTGACCCCGTGCATATAAGGAAAATATGTGTCCATGATATAATCTTTTTTAAACCTGGCTTCAAAATTTTTCTTCCCCTTCGGCCCCTGCCCTTAACTTTTATTTAAAATGGAAGTATAAATTTTATCACAACACTTTCAAGGCTACCCCTCGATAATTTTCTGGATTATTGGGGTCCCTCTTTTGAAAATTTGGAACAATTATAGATTTGGGGCCCCTCCCTTTGGAAAAAAAACCCCGAATTAAAAAATTGTTGAAAAAAGTTTTTAAGTAAACCCAAAGTCTGTCAGTGATTTTTTTAGTTTTTCACAATTTGTTGGGCCCGCATCTTTCCACATTTCAAGTTTCTGATGCTATTCTGTTTCCCCCTTTTTATATGTCTCAAAGAGGGTCTTGAGTTTTGTTTCATTTCAAAAATAAAATATCTCTCCATCCAGTTATCTTGTTTCAAGTCATTGAATACGTATAAAAGGGATCCGCCACGTTTGATGCAAATGTCATTTAAACTGTTTTTTGTTTTAAAATTCATTTTTTTCCCGAATAATTTTGGTTCTTGATAGCGTTTGTTAAATTTGCAAGTTGTTTTCAAATTCTCTTTTTATCCCGTCTAAAAAATCAGTGTTTTTGTTCTTCCTTTACATGGTTTTTTCTGTGGTTCCTGTGGATTTTGTCCTCGTTTTGGAACTTTTAATAAAGTTAACTAGGTTCTTTTTTCTTTACATTCCTTACGAACCCCTCGTTGTCTTTTTATTTTTAGGATTTGTGTTTAAGAGACAACTGCGCTGTATTAAAAACGATTGAAAAAATGTTCAAGGTCTCAATACTTTTCAATCTTTTTAAAGCATGATCCCAAAGTATTCCTTGAAATGTTTGGGAAATTCTTCATGTATAAATGTGTCTTTGAAGTCATCCCAAAATATCCCGTTTTTGGGTCATCTGACTTTTTTTGATGATTTTTTTAACTGGGTTTCCCCCCTGTTTCCCTGTCAGTGACTGGGAGGGGGCCAGAAAGAAGCATTTTTTTAAAACAATGCAAAAGGGAAGAAAATTTTTTGCCCAAAAAAAAAAGTCAAAGAACTCAGCTTTTGGTGTACAAAAGTAAATTCACCTCGTCATCATATTTCCGAAAAATTGACTATTTTTAGTTAAAGAGAGAACCAAAACCCTATGATTGCCCAAAAATTTTCATTTTCTGAATCTTTTTAAAAACGACTCTTAGAAAATCTCATAATAATAATAATCATCTCTTATCATCCTCATCAACAGCAAAAGAGAGAGAGAGAGAGAGAAAAGAGGAGAGAGGAGAGAGAGAGGGGGGGAGAGGGGAGAGGGAGAGAGAGAGAGAGAAGAGGGGGGTAGGAGAGAGAGAGAGAGATTTTTCGCCTAAGCTCGTTTTTGTGCACCAAATGATTGGACGTCCCCCGGGTGTGTTTCGGTGTGCGCTAATCACAAGTTTCAAAACACGACAGAAACAGAACTGACACTTGGCGACAGTTTTTTTCATTTGGCTGAGCGTGCGTATTACCGTAAAAAAGGGGTGTAAAATGGGGCCCCAATTGTTAGTGATACCCTTTGGAAATTCCCCACCCGGGGAAAATTAAATTTTATTCCCAAAATTGTCTCAAAAATGATAACAAAATGATACAGGGGAAAAAAACAAAATGAAAATGTTTTTGATTCTCCAGGTGACTTTTGCCCACAGTTTCTGGGGTGACATTTTTACCCCGTATTCTTCCCGGGGGGACATTTCCCACATCATTCTTTCCCGGGTGACATTTTTACCCCTCTTTTTTCTGGGGGGATTTTTTGTCTACAAAGTTTTTCCCGGGGGGACTTTTGTATCATCGCTCTTCCTGGGTGACATTTTGCACCGACATCCTTTCCCGGGGTGTATTTTGTACTGCGTCTTCTTCCCCGGGGGACATTTTGTCCAAAGTTTTCCCGGGGGGGAATGTTGTACTCAACGTTCTTCGGGGTGACACTTGTACCCCAAATTTTTCTTGGGTGACATTTTTTCACTGTGTTTCTTCCCCGTGTGACATTTTGTTACAACGTTTTCCCGGGGTGCACTTCGTACCAATTTTTCTTGGGTGACATTTGCACTGTGCTTTCTTCCCCGGGTGACATTTTTTACCACGACGTTTGGTTCAGAATATTTCCGGGGGTGACTTTTGTACCAGGTTAACACTTTGTACCAAAACTTTTCTACCTGGGGGCGACATTTTGTATCACAACATCGATGAAGAATTTTCACCTGAGGTGAAATTTTGTACCGCGGTGAGATTTTATATGGGAACAAGGAGCCGAGTACCCCCACTAAAAACCCGATAAACTCAGCCATTAAAGGTAACTGAAGAAGCCGCCACAATCACGTCACCGCAACAGCTAATTGAAACAAGCCGTTGAGTCACTGCTCGTCTTCGACAAAGTCTACTACAGCTATAACATGCTGACACCGGAGAAGTGTTGGCAATGTCGGGACACGCCTTCGTCGAAAACAGCCTCGGACAGACAGACCGACAGACAAGCAGACGGACATGGCTTCCCCAGTGGTTCCCGTGACTACATGCCATTTTCTCTTTGTTTTTGTTTTTGTTTTACTTTTTAAACGGATGTAGAATTGCCTAAACATGTATGTCAGAAATGAAGTGCACATCTAAGTAAAAAAAAAAAGAAAGACAGAAAAAAAGTGTTGCGAGTAGAGAGGAAGAGGGGGGAGAGGGACGTAATAGGCAGTGGTGGGAGGGGGGGGGGGTGAAGGAGGGGTTACAGATAACACGTAGTGGGTGGAGGGGAGAGCTGGGGGTGGAAGTACTGTGGGGGCGGGGAGGCGGTACAGAAAACCCACGTTGTGGGTGGAGAGGGAGAGGTGGGGGGGGAGTACTGTGAGGGCGGGGAGGGGGTATAGATAACCACTTTGGGGGTGGAGAGGGAGGGGTGGGGGGAGTACTGTGGGGGCAGGGAGGGGGTATAGATAACCACGTTGTGGGTGGAGGGGGAGAGGTGGGGGGAAGTACTGTGAGGGCAGGGGGGGGGTTTTATACATAACCACGTTGGGTGGAGAGGGAGAGGTGGGGGGGGGAAACTGTGAGGGCGGGAGGGGTACAGAAAACCCCACGTTGTGGGTGGAAGGGAGAGGGGGGGTGGAATACAGTGGGGGTAGGGAGGGGGTACAGATAACCACGTTGTGGGTGGTGAGGGAGAGGTGGGGGAGTACTGTGAGGGCGGGGAGGGGGTGCAGATAACCACGTTGTGGGTGGAGGGGGAGAGGGGGGGGGTGAAGTACTGTGGGGGCAGGGAGGGGGTACGAACCCACGTTGTGGGTGGAGAGGGAGAGTGGGGGGGGGGGGGGGATACTGTGGGGGCAGGGAGGGGTACAGATAACCACGTTGTGGGTGGAGAGGGAGAGGTGGGGGGGGTACTGTGGGGGCAGGGAGGGGGTACAGAAAACCCACGTTGGGTGGGTGGAGAGGGAGAGGTGGGGGGGAAGTACTGTGGGGGCAGGGGGGGGGTACAGATAACCACGTTGTGGGTGGAGAGGGAGAGGTGGGGGGAGTACTGTGAGGGCATGGAGGGGTACAGATAACCACGTTGTGGGTGGAGAGGGAGAGGGGGGGTTGGAAGTACTGTGGGGGAAGGGAGGGTACAGATAACCACGTTGTGGGTGGAGAGGGAGGTGGGGGGAGTACTGTGGGGAAGGGGAGGGTACAGATAACCCAGTGTGGGTGGAGAGGGAGAGGTGGGGGGGGGAGTACTGTGGGGCAGGAGGGGTACAGATAACCACGTTGGGGGTGGAGAGGGAAGGTGGGGGGGGGGGAGTATGTGGGGGAAGGGAGGGGTACAGATAACCACGTTGTGGGTAGAGAGGGAGAGGGGGGGGGGGGGTTGTCACTGTATAAAAACAGTAGACAGGGATATATGTATTAATATATCCCCCGTTATAACCACCCCTTTCCCCCTTTTACCGAGTATGAACCCCACCACAAACACACACACAAAAGAAAATACGGTGCACAAATAGAAGGCTTTATTTGCATTCACAAAACGCCCTCTCCCCCCACAGAATGCAGATGAAACACCCAAGACCTCTATATATCCAACACCCCAGGCAAAAACAAACCCCAAAACATCCAACTATGTTAACAACAATACCCGACCACCCAACGCATGGCCCCCTTCTTGCATAACAGTGCACGCATGTACTGCCATCTACATATAACGCCCCCTTCCTCAGGAGGCACAGACACACCTCAGCCCACTGAAGGCCAATACCAGAAGGACAAGGGTGAAATCACATCACCTGGTAATCCCGGCTGAAATTCAAGCAAGGTTGATCCCCTCATAAAACCCAGATGCCACGCGATGTTTTCTTTCTCCCAAAATATATCTTTATACTAATTTTTATGTGCCGGTGTCAAACCACCGGACACCCAAACTTAACCCCCAAAATGTCAACACAGATTGTTCAAGCAGCCCGAACCCAATGTTACTTTCAATACTTCGTTCGAAGTCCCTGGCGGGTGCTTGAATATGCAAGAAGAAAAAAAAAAAAAACTCCAAAAAAAAAAAAAAAAAAAAAACCCACGCACCCACACCAAAAAAAAACAATGGCGACACAGCGCTCCCCAATATGATTATGTAGACGTCGGTCTGCTTTACCACGCCCTCACATTTAATGCACTGCCCAAAGCAAAACCTTCACTGAAGTGCTTGACATGAAGTAGGAGGAGTCGTGACGCGTCGAAGGGCCCGCGGTCCCCTACCCACCGGGCACCAACCACATTCCGGGTCGCCGCAGATGGTTACACTGCGGCGAGCCCTCAAGATGCTTGCCCACCCGAAGACACGGGTTGAAGTCGGGGGAACTGCCACACCCTCGATTTGTGGAGGCGAGACGACGTCCCGGACCGGAACGCACCCTGCCGGCTCCACGTGCGTCTCCACTCCGGGCAGAGGAGTGGGCCGGAGTGACATTTGGAAGTGGGGAGACAACTGCACACCCGAGAGGCGGACCTCACAGATTTGCTGTGTAGGGGAGGAACGGGAAAACTCGCCGGAACCGGTGAAAAAGAAATGTCTTACTACCACACCCGAATACGTTATAACTTTGTTGCTTCACTAAAGTAAACGGTTCTGAGCGTTTTCATGTCACAACCCAAAGTGCGACAGCTGACTGGAATTTTAAATCATAACCTATACAACCAGCCACCTTGTCATCAAAATTCTCTCAGAAATGTTCCATTACAAACTTAAAACCCAAATTTCATTGACTTTCCACTTCCATCACAGCCACAAACATAATTATAACCGTTCCTTCATAAAAGTAATTACACTGTCTGAATTACATACCCACGACTTCATTTCCCATCGAGGTTCCAAGACAATGATTCAATAAGATTATAAATCATATTCACTGCAACGAACAACGAAAAAATCCGACCTTTAGTGACGACAGTCCCGGTCACAATTCAGGATCGATTACTCAGTAACATGCTTAATAGAATAAAAACACATTTCAAGCAAAACCAAAATAATAGAATTGAACCCGGTATCCTAATTTTCCTAGCGGGCACAATCACAATTCTAAAAATGTCATCAGAAATTATCAAGCGCAAGGACAATCACCAATTACATAAGCTCGACAAGGATTTCCGAGCGCTGCTATAACTTGTCTACTGACACCACAATTCTGCGGAAAACATTTTTGAAAAACTGGTGCACCACGTCGACTAAAACAACCATATACATAAACACACCAAATGTAGGTTTCCCTGAGGCACAATTCCTAAATTTCTTAAACACCTTTTATTATTATCATCTGCTATTTTTTTTTTCTCTTCTATTTTCAAATCGTAAATAACCTATACCAAGTAACACAATCATGAATTTCACCTGCAAATCTTTAACAATAATTGAACAAAATAACAACTCTTATTAATATAATGACCCTACTTTTCCTTTCCGCCCATCCAACCCGGGTTTTTAGTTCCAAGCGCAAACACCAAAAGTGAACTTCTACAAGAGTGTCTATCCGAGGTCCCACCACCCCGTCACCTACCGATAAACCCCACACACCGCCCAGACACATCACATGCAGTCTGCCCTCCGTACCTGCACGCACCGCGTGACAGCCCCTTTTGATATTAAAAGTTCCCGTCCTCCAACACCAACGTACACTCTCAAAAAAACCAACCTTTATCAAACTTGAAACCAATATTTCTGTACACCACCCGACCACTACCAAGTACAACATATGTCTTAGCACATCAATCCCCGTGTAACACATCCACCTATCTGTATCAGTGTAGAACCGAATGCCCATTACTTCATTTCCCATATGTACGGTTTTTCCTCGACCTTAAGTTCAAGTCATATCTCTTTTCTTCTCTTCAAACTTCCGCACATTTAAATTTCCCCCTCTTAGTCAAACTCACCTAGAAAGAATCTTTGCGAATAAAAATCGAATTAAAAGGAAATCCTCAGTTCCGGGAACTGAAACACAAAGTTGAGGAAACCATGATATCTACAAACAACCAGCTAACAGCCATCCAGATTTCCCGCTACTTTACCCGCTCACCTTAGACAACAACAGGAACGACACACAATGGACGACACCCTCAGTCGCCGAGAGAACGCATTTTACCAATTCTAACTCACTTGCTCCTCCACCAAGTTTTTGGGCGAAAGTGGCCTAAAAGCCGCCTTTTCTGTTTTCTGACAAGTAAGACTTCAATAACCAAAAAATAACGATTTCTACAAACAAACATACTGAACAAACATAAAGTAAAAAAACCTGCTTAAATCTAGAAATTATGTATGGCTTGACGAGACACTGTGCACACAGGCCTAATTTCAGGGTTCGGGGATTGTGGCAGGGGGTATCAGGTTACAGCGGTTCGTGCGGCAGGGAACTGCTGCGAGACCACGCGGCGTCGCACACCCGATGACGAGACGGCTTGCCAGTTTAGTCAATGTTTACTGCGCATAAGCCTCTTATCAAATCAAGTTGGGCCGAGCTTAAATCACGTGACACTTGTGTTGTGCCCCCCATACACAGCCGCCCCCATTTTTACATTCGACCGTGGGCTGTAAAGACGTTTCAGAGAGAACTTGTGTGTGTGTTAAAAACATGGCGAGTCAGGGAAGTGATGTTTCAATGCCTTCTGTCGTGCTGGAAGTGACACTAATATTACTCAAGAAATGGCTGAAGTGTTGTTATCTTCGCAAGGAAAAATTTCCGTCAACAAGACCGATCTTTTGGAAAAATACATTGTTTATCAGAGGCCATGGCAAAGTTTTGACAAAGAAATTGAGTGGCGAGCTTGTTCTCCTCCCTCAAAGCCAAAAGGAAGCATTTCGTTTTTGTTTCCTCAACAAAAAACGGAAAATCTCAGTTGAAGATCTTGACAAATATTTGAAAACACAGCTTTGTGAGCCCGCCTTTCCCATCCATTTGTGAAACCAAAACCTTTGAAATTTCAAGAAATGACCCCCATCTTACACCCGGGGTTGTTACTCAGTGAAAGATAGTGAAAAGAAATCTCTTTTCTCAGGCTCTTTTTTTAGGGCATTGGCTTCAGAAAGCAAAGACAATTTTGAAACAGCCAAAAACAAAAAACTGGGAGTCCTATCTGAAAGAAGATTTGCTGGTTGAGCCAACTCGTGTAAGAAGACTAATTGAAGTGTCATTTTGTTTCTATTCTTATCAAAATTTCACAAACTTGCGATTTCTTTCAACGAGTTATACAGCAAACGAAAACTCATTCTGAAATACATCAATCCAACCCCAACTTTAAAGCATTTGGCATGATACACATGGGCGTGTTAGAACCTGCATGGCAGGAGTAATTGAGCCACTTCCACAGCGGGAGTTTTACTAGCGCCCAACAAAACTAGGCCAATCGGGAGACTTTGCCGATTGACCTACAAAGCCCACCCCTACCCCGCCTACTGGAGCGTCGGGTTTTGTTTTTGAGGCAGGGTTGTGTGGCGTTTTTGCAACAGTGCGCGCGGCTGTAAGGCCACTGCAGGCCTACCACTGACGTGACTCTAAATATAGTACGCAGGCCTACTATGACATGACTTAAATATAGTACCGCTCCCTGCATGTACGGCCCCCTGTAACCTGATACGCCCTGCCACAATCCACGAACCCTGTAGGCCTGCGTGACAGTGCACAGTGTCTTGCTTCGGCTGTTTGAGTGTTTAAAAAACGCAGTGTGCCCTTATGCAACTGGATAACGATTTTTTAATGTTCTGGCAAACAAACAGATAGGGTTAGGCAGGCCTTAGTACATCTACCAGTATGGGGAGGAGTAGTGTGTGGCCAGCACTATCTTCATATAAATGCTCCCAAAAATACAATGACGGATGTACTAACTATGGTGATTAGGCCGCCATAAAAGCTGGCTACAGCAATTACTGCTGTAACTCTGCCAAAGCCAGTTGCAAGCCTGGTTGAGAAAAGAGGAGCACAGCAAACTAGGCCAAGTCTTACAAGCACTGTCTGTCTATTGTGTGTTTGTTTGTTGTTTGTTTGTGTGTGTGTGTTTTTTTGTCCTAAACCCCACGCACGCACGTCCCCCCACCCCCCACCCCACGCACGCATGTCCCCCCACCCCCACCCCCCGCACGCACGTCCTCCCCCCCCCACCCCCCTGTGTACACCACACACACTCCTACCCCCAAGTCGCCCCAAGTTCTTAATTAAGTTTTTAATTAAGTTACCCCAAGTTCTTAATTAAGTTTTAATTAAGTTACTTCAAGTTCCTAATAAATTCTTGATCAAGTAACTTCTAAGTTCTTGAAATTTAAATCACCTCAAGATCATAACTAAGTCTCCTTTAAGTACAACCAAGTTCTTATTCAAGTTATCTTATAATTATCAAAAAAAAACAAGCTATGTTTTTATCTTAAATAGTAGATGCCTAATATAGTACACACACGCCTCAAAAAACGTGTCATCGTTGAGGATGCTTGTCAGCGTTCTCTGCATGATCTTAATGAAGTTCTTACATCCTAAGCAACCGCTTGAATACAATTCTGGTCTATGGAAAAAGTCTTTTATAGACTCCATGTCTTTATTTATTGACTTCATCATTTTTTAATACGCCATGATTATTTTTATTAAAAAATTTAAATTTTAAATTCTTTAAAATATTATTGCATTATAAATGGATCAAAATGATGCTTTGTTATTGGCGGTTTTGGGTGCTGTTGTCTTTTTCTGTATTTAGTGGTTCAGATTTTTTGATTGCTTTTGTTTTTGTTGCCATTGGTTATATATTTTATAACCGTAATAACTGCCCCCAACAGCGCAATGGCGCCAAAAATGGCAACAGTTTTAAGTTCAATATTCCATGAAGACTTTGGTGCTGTAGGTCTTGTATCACATGGAGTTTTATAGCGGGCATTGAATCAACTTGTTCCCGGCGTTGGGGGTTTATGCTTTCATTATGAGTTATATTCTGTAACATTATTTTTTTTTGTCTGTTCCACTCTGCTATTTTTCTTCCTTTTTTAACACGCCCAGGATGAGGATGCTTTCACTGGTCTCCGCCAGATTCAGTGTTTCTGCTGATTTTCTGGCTTGGTTACTTTTTTTTCCCACCCGATTCAGTGTTTTCTGGTTCTGTTGATTTTTTGGCTCGGTCATTTTGAAGGGGAAAAAAAATCATATGATTAAAGTTATTAATCCCATGATTAATGGCGATAACAATGTCCAAATCTATAGTATAAAAACACATCCCAGAGACTCTAATGACTGTTAAAACTGGATCTTGCGTTAAATCATACGTAAGATCTTGTTTTAGAATCAATGGGAGCAAATCTACTGATAGTTTAGTGTAAAACTAAGAACCGTTTGCCCCACACTTTTCACCATTCTAGACCCCAGCTCGCTTCCCTACCTGTTATGATACTTTAAAATGTCTTGCGGCGACATCTGTTGAATCTGTTCAATGCTGAATTCAGTTCCGAGGAACTGTTTTGTTTTTCCCATGCTGCCCAAAAAATACAGCCTCTCCCTTTTTTGGGGATAATAGCTTGGGCATCAACTTGGTCATTCATAAGTTCAGGAAGGTTTAGGCCGCCCTGTAGCTGTAGTAGATCATCACTGTTTTATGTTTTTTATTAATTATAAAATTTTTTTATTTTCTAAAAATGAGCACCGAAAAAACTATTACCAACCTTGTATACCATTCTGCTGTTATGGAGGGCTAAGTGTAGGAAAACTCAAGCTTGGTAAAAGCTTTTAAGAATTAAAACCCCAGATCTTGGATAAACTAGACTTTGAGGATTCAGCAAAGCTGATTTTCTATTATTGCAGCCTCGTTGCCACGAAAGATTTTCTAGTCAAGCAAGGAAAAATTCCCGACAGTATAAATATGAAATAAAAAATACCTTTATAAAAATGGCTTCACTCGTAATGATGATAGGGCGGCGCTGGGGTGAATGCGCTCGCTTTTAGGGGTAGAAAATTACGCTTTTAGTAAACTAGGGGGATAAAGGGAGAAAAAGACATAAAAAACTGTGGGGAAACTAGCTGCAGAAAAATCGCTATAAAAAAGCAGAGAATTGAGCATTAGTTTTTATAAAAACACACTGAAAAAACGGGGACTGCAGCTTACACTTTAAAGTGTTGATCAAGCAATAAAACAATATTATCTAGTAAAAAGGCAAACCAATCGAGACTTGCCCCCCCCCAAAATTCAGTGACTTTTATCAACCATAGAAAAAAAAAAGATGCAAGAAATGGGGTTTTATTGTCTTTGGTATGACCTTTTTGGTTTTTTGTTACAAAATTTTGGCTGAGTAAAAAAAAAAAAAACTATTATTGCCAAAAGGAAAATTTTGGAAAGGGGAAAACGAAATTAAAAAGCTAACCCAAGCAGCTGGAGTAGTGAACAAACAGCAAAAAAGGGTTTATCTAAACAAGCGATTTGGAAAAATTTTATTACCAGCGCCAGACGAAAAAAGGACCACACTTTGTCAATACAACTCCAAAAACGAACCCATCAAAATGGTTTCTATATTTCCCCCTCTGTACGATTAGACGAAAAAGTTAATAGCACTCACAGTCATTGCATAGCTTAAAGATAAAAAGTGCGGACCATTAACACAAAAGAGTGCTTCTGCTGTTGCTGTCGCCATACAACTGAATCCAACGAGGCCCGCTAACTTACCCTCGCTGATTCAATTTGATGATGGAAAAAAATTTAAAAGGGAAAGTGAACCCAATTTTTTTTTTAAAACATAGAGTTACCATAAAAGGGGCATTCCAGGGTTCACAGATCACGGCTTTATTTGAAAAATTTAACAAACAGTTATCCGAAAGATTTTCTCCTACCATATCACAGAGAGCTGATTGACAATTCTCGAAACAGAAGGGGTTGAAGACTGCCCTCAGTTTTGCGCGCAATGAAAAAAGAAGAATTTAAAGGGCAAAAAAAATACAGCAATCAAAAGAAAAAAAATAAATGTTGTTGAAGTAGAGTCTTCATCCCCGGCAAACTATTTCCCTTTGGTTTAAAATAAAGGGACCTTTTTTTTACCGGGGGGAAGCAAAGGGGGGCACTCGCATTAGGGCAACTATCCAGTTTGAGTGTTGATCCATATGAAATAAAGAAAATTTTAAAGATGAAACCCCCCCGTGTATTATTTACGAGAAACTGACAAACAAAACAACCCCTCCTCAAAAATCTTTGTGAAAAAAGAGCTGCAGATAATCCCCCCAGAACAGTTCCAGTTGCTTAATTAATTTACGTAAATATATTTGAGTTAAAATGGAAGCTCAGAAGGAAGCGCAGAATGAAACAAGAATGGTAAAGGAAGGACCTTGAAAATGATACGGGAATAAATTCATGCGTGTAATGCTATTAAGGAAACATTTTCGGGATTAATCAATGCATGCTAAATCACCAGATCACCTAAAAATTTAAAAAACCCAAATTGGGAAAAAGAATATCTTGAAATAATAAAAAAAATTCGAACGCGTCAAGCAAACATGAGAAAAGATTTAAATAAATTTGGGGATGAAGCTATGGTTGATTTTTATAATAAAAGTTGATGAAAAATATAAACCCCCCCTGTTATGCGGTCCTCCAGTCCCCGATTGCATATGAAACTCTGGATTAACAAACACACGTTTTGTGTTTTTTTCTATCTAACGACTTTTTTGTTACAACCGTTGTGTTGATCTCATGTAGATTAGATCGCAGTTTTACGTTGTCATGATGAAAAGTCTTATTGCCAAACAATGCTTCTTTGTAGTTGTCATGTGTATGTTTGACTGCACAACGCTGCGAGATATTCCCTTTGCTTTCTTAATGTTTTCCTGGCTCGAAATACTGTACATTTTTTACCTTAAACCAACAAATCCTTAATCACCCCTCCAGATAATTCATCCTTCATCTTTCCTAAAACCTTCTTGTTAACATTGAATGCAAAGCGAATCTTTAGGATAATCGGACGTGTCATACCATCCGCATGCCCTTTAGCTACTTCGGTTTCCATGTTTTTATAGATGTCTTCATAGGGATATCTATAACAAAACTGTCTGTATCTGTGTAAAGTACTCTGGACTCAGGATACGGGGGCTTAAAGTAGTCATAAAGAAACTCTAACATCAAAGTTTTGATAATTCTAAAACAGTAAACCCAATAAATACGGGTTTTGTCCAATTTGACTTTCTTTTTTTTTTCATCATTATGCCAAAAAGGTGATCATGAAATCTTCTGAAGTCCTGATAATTTGGGTTTTTGGGAAGTCAGCTTAATTGCTTCGTTCTTTTTGGGTGACTAATCGACATCTTTGCGTTGTGCGGATTCTCCATAGTCTTTCCAAAAACAGCTGTTGTTCATCAGCTTGAAAAAGTCTTTTTCTGAAGCATCTGTGGATTTAGTTCTGAGATCAGTGTTCTTCATGAGAAATGGTTTCATGAACTTTTTCTTGATCAAAAGCAATTATACGATGAACTGCTGTCAACTCAAACCATGTCTTAAATAAAATTGTAGAAGTCTGTAATGACAGACATAATTTTTTTGCCTCGAAGATTGGGGCACAAGTTTAGGCGGTTCGTTTTTGCCATTTTTAGACTTTCTGCTGCTAATGGATAGTCATTATGCAGGTCATGGAGTTCCTGAGGATTTCTAAGTCAACTTCTAGAATGATCCCGCTGTTGACCAGCGTCAAACTGCCCAACCACTTTAATGCTTTTGAATATTTTTCGGTTTCACCGCCTGTGTACATTTTAAAGTTGCGTAATGGAAGCGATTGCGCCATAGCCCATCCATACAGATTGTTTGCATCTAAATACATAGATAGTTAGACCTTTTACTCGGATCATAGCGTCCAAGTATTTGTTGTTTGCTTTACAGTAATGATGCGACGCCATACTAATTCCTCCACGCAAACCGTTTTCAATCATCTGAATCATTGGTAAATCAGACAATAAAAACAATCTGTACTCCAGTAAACTTTAAGAAAGCATCCCAACTCATCCCGGGCGCAGAAATGTAATGCGCGGGATCCAAGGTATAATGTTTCATGCAGGTCTTTCTATAGTTTTCAAAGACGTCGCCAAAAAAACATACATCGGCCCTCAAGTAGAATCATGATAGTCTCCCATTGTTTTTAAAACTCTAACTTCTGCCCCGCATCTTTAGCATGCTGGTAATCAGAATTCACTGATGTCCTTTCCTCTAAGACTAGAAAAAAACGCGCCTTTTAAAGGGGGAAGTGTGTCTTTATCAAACCTTTCCCAACTGTTTTATGTACTCATAAGGTAAACGCCCTTTCTAAAAAGAGTTGAGTCAAAATATTCTTCGTTATTGGGCAGGACTTTAAGGACATAGCCAGTGACTCTAATGATCCCCCTCAGTGTTGTATAGTCATAAAAGACATGTTATTTAGATTAAAGCACATGTACTTTTCTGATGACTGTGCAATGCATGACACCCCGAAGGCATCGTCCACTGCTTTCATTATAAGATGAGAGTGTAACCTCGCAAGTTATGAAAGAATACAGGCAGCTTCCATGCCTTAGGATCAAACTTTAGTTGAAATTGCATTTACTGTGCGCGCTCCTCTGAACTTTCCACTAATGTGATCATGGTCTCTTACTTTTGGATTTGTTGCTTCTTCACTGAGTTCTAAAACCCCAAATCCAACAATGTTGGGTGAGTCATACTGTTTTGGGCTTCAGGCGTCATTATGATTCAGATAAGTTTTTGATTATTAGAACAGTCATTACGCACTTTCTGCATGCGTTCTAAGAAGTATTCTGCAGCATCTGGGCCTCTATACAATTCTGGTGCTGAATGGGCGCCATCCGACCTGAAAAACATGAAGGCAAATGAACAAATCTGATGATTAAATCATTAAGACTGTTTTTCGAAGTTTTTGTGGCCTGGCCCTTCCTAAGGAACAATGAGTGATTCAAAGTCTGCATAAACAACATATGGACTTGTTTGCATCCGTTTCCAGTTCTTAAAACTAACTTTAGATCCGGGTGGAGGTGTAATTAGTTCCGTATTTCAGTCTACAGAACTTTTACAATGTTTTTATGATCGCTCGCGGCTTGAACAGATGGCATTCTTGTTAAACATTTTCTGCAGAATTCTTGTTTGTGCCCATCTTTTTAAGTATGCTTCATTAGTCTACTCATCGTGCGTATCAATGTTAAAAGCGGGGAGGCCCCGCTGGTGAAAGCATCAGTAGTAAGTCAACATGATTTTTGTCTGGTTCGCCTATTGTTGGACTGTTTCTTGGACACTTTAATGGCACCAAATTTGTTTCCTCAAACCCATGGGGTATACATTAACAGTTATTGGTTTGGTTTGTTCTTCAAACTGATCAATTTGGTCTACACTAACAGGAAAAGGGCACCCCACTAAAGTTAAGATCATTGATGTAAGGGTGAAAAGTTAGACACTCTCTCTGCGTTTTTGCGTCGTGATGCAGCCTTGCAAAAACACACCACATAAAACATTTTTTGTCTGTATTCTTTATGTTTTAGAACTGCTCTTTTTGCAACTAATGCTGGAGGTAGTGGAATTGTAAGCCTTACCAACAATCGGGGCATACTTAGCCTGTTTTAATCTGATCTCTAAGACTTCGCCCTCTGACCAACCAGAGCCTCTCATTTTGGCTTCTTCAGCGGCAGCGTCAAACTGGCAAGCGTTTTGTCTGCCCAAACCGGGGGTTAAGTCATTGAGGAAAGAATAGTTGTTGTTTAGTCGAGACCCAGACTTCTTTTGATTTTCTTCTTTATTTTG